>PVKV010025798.1:0-29066 GCA_004027835.1 Alouatta palliata | reverse complement strand
CTTCCATCTCATACCTCCTTCCACACCCATCTCACACTCATCTCCTTCCATCTCACAGACTTCCACACCCACCTCTCACACTCACCTGCGTCCTTCTCACACCTCCTTCCACACCCACCTCACACCTCCTTCCACACTCACCTCACACTCACACCTCCTTCTGTACTCCACATTCCCCTTGGAAGCACCCTCACTTGTCCCCGCAGCCTTCCTGGCTTGCTTTCCTCGTTCTCATTTGTCTCGCACGTGCCTTTTGAGGGTGGCTTTCTCTACAGCCAAAAGCATCGATGGTCCTTCAGAGCGGAAGTGCAGTGTCACGGTGCCGTTCTGTGAAATAGACGCCGCCTGTGCTTTCGAGAGGGTTGGCGTCACCCATTGCCTTCCACGTGGGCAGCTCCAGGCTGAGCTGGGTCCTGCCCTTCCTTCCGGTGTCTGGCTGCCTGCAGCGTCCCCTGACTCCCGCCCTCTGCCCTCTCTGCAGGACTTTGGGAAGTGCCCGCGACTGAGGCTGTTTACTCAGGAGTACATCCTTGCCTTGAACGAGCTCAACGCGGGGATGGAAGTGGTGAAGAAGTTCATTCAGAGGTGGGTCTCCAGTGCGACGCCCTCCCCTCCCTGGCCTCGGAGCCACTTTCCTCTCTGATCCTGTTTCCTGGGATAGCCATGGGGGCGGTTTTGTGATTAAATGAAGACTACATCTGTGAGGAAGCCCCTAGCACACTGCACAGTGCCCGGGAGGAACTCGGAAAACAGCAGTGACCTGCACAATGCGGGCGTTTCCCCGGGCTGTGGGTGCCCCGTGTTTAGGACTCACTCCCACCCTGGTGGTCCCAGAGCATCATCGTCGAGTACTTGAACAGCCACTCCGCAACATAACCGAGAGGAAGCCAAATATTCTTGCTCTTCCTCGCTTTTGGTGCTTGGGGTTGGTGTCAGGTTTTTTTGCGGGGGGCGTGGGGAGGGTGTGGTTGCTTTTGCTTTTTTTATTTTAAAATTTTCTCTCTGTGCTCCAGTTTCCTCATCTGTAACACAAGAACTGTAGTGTCCCTCATGCGGTTAGTGATGCTCCAGTGAGCTAATAGCCGCAACACAGAGAACGCTGCAGAAGTCTCACATCAGGCCAAGCTGTCAGCATTCTTGTTCTCGGCATGTATGTTTGTTTATTTCTTTGTTTGTTTTGAGCGGAGTCTCGCTCTGTCACCCAGGCTGGACTGCAGTGGCACAATCTCCGCTCACTGCGAGCTCCGTCTCCTGGGTTCAAGTGATTCTCCTGCCTCAACTTCCCAAGTTGCTGGGATTACAGGTGCGCACCACCACACCGGCTAATTTTTGTGTTTTTAGTAGAGGCGGGGTTTCACCGTGTTGTCCAGGCTGGTCTTGAACTCCTGACTTCAGGTGATCTGCCCACCTGGGCCACCAAAGTGCTGGGATTACAGGGGTGAGCCAGTGTCCCCAGCCTCTTCTCATCTTTTAAGACAATAAAAATAACCTGTTTAAACAAGTTCTGAAGCTACATGTTTCCTAAACATGCTCACTTGGAACTCACAAAGCTGTTTAAAGGTGGCTTTGTGATGTGCCCTCATGCAGGAGCCCTGGTGACACCACCTAGATATGGTTTGCAAAATCTTGTCAGATTAGGCCTCTCTGAGTGACAGCAGCCTCGATGACAGCTTCCCAGAAGTGGAACAGGTGTTATCTTCAGGGTCCTAAGCAACCCATTTTACAGATGAGAAAATGAAGGACAGAAATAGCCATGACAAGTAGTAATTACTGCACTGAGTGCAGACTTAGTGACTGTTGCAGACTCTTGGCTAAGCCAGAATGACCCTAATCACTTTTCTTCCAAAGCAGGACGTGTTTGAAAGTAAAATGAGGTGTCAGGAATAATTATTCCTGAACCACCCCCCCAGGTGTAAGCATGACTGTCCCAGGACCTATGGCTACCGTATGCTAGGGGGTCTCTGTGAATCAGAAAATTTGGTCCTGACTGTACCCCACTGAGGAGGGGACTGTTATCCTCATTTTATAGCTGCAGAAACAGGGTGGAGAGTTGAGGAGGTTTCCAAGGCCACTCAGAGGTTTGAACCCGGGAACCCTGGATCCAGAGTCTGCAGCTGAGACCTTTGCCCTCCGCTGCCTGCACATGGCACAGCCAGAACCCAAATCCTGGTGCCACCTGTTGCACAGCAAAGGCTCTCAGAGCCCCAAGGGGTGCTGGAAGAGCGGCAGCCCTGTGCCGAGCAGCGCCCCTCCCTTGTCCCCCTTCCACTGTCCGTGGGCCCCACTCCTGTAGGCTTCTCACCCCGGCCCTCTGCTTTCTTCCAGCATGCACGGCCCCACAGGGCACTGCCCCCATCCCCGGGTCCTGCCCAACCTGGTGGCCGTGTGCCTGGCTGCCATCTACTCCTGCTATGAAGAGTTCATCAACAGGTCAGTTGCTGAACCTCGGAGGGCTTGGGAAGGGCACCCTGCCGGTCCCCATCACGGGCAAAGTCACCAAGAACTGACCAGGCTAGGGAGGTGGGGTGGCTGTTTCCTGGGCAGGCCTCATGGTATGTGTGCCAGTTCCCCTGAGCCCATTGATTCATGGACCCAGAACCCAGGAATGCTGCTTTAAAAGCAAGCACTGAATCAGCCCCGCAGCTGTGCGGCTGTTAGAGCTGCTTGACATTAGGGGCAGATGTTTTATGCTGAAGATCTCTCTGGAGAGGTGGGACACATTGGCGTGTGTGTGGATGTATGCACATGGGTATACAAATGCATGTGTGACCTGTACACATACATGTGACTATGCATGTGTGTGCACATGGGGGGATATGCATCAAAGACGTGTATAATACAAGAATGCTGGTAGCAGCAGTGTCTGTAATAGCCCAAAACTAGAAACCTCCTCACCTCAAATGCCCTGCAGCAGTAGAATAGATACATAAATGTTCTCTGTTCACACGAGCAGTGCTGTGTAGCAGCGGGAGTGATGCATCCAGTGCAGCCAGCCAACTACCAGGATTCAGTTTCACCACGTGATACTGAGCAACAGAAGCCAGCCCAAAAGACACGTACTGTGGGGTCCCTTTCACACAAAGCCCGAGACTAGGCACAACGAATCAATGGTGTTAGAGGCCAAAAGAGCGGCCACCTTTAGGGTGAGGGAGTTTTGAGGAAAGACATAGAGAAGCTTCTGAACTCCTGGAAATGTTTCGCCGCTTTATCTAGGTCAGTGGTACTCAAACAGGGCGGTTTTTCCTCCTAGAGAATATTTGGCAATGTCTGGAGACATTTTTGTCACCACAGTTTGGGTGGGAGAAGGGGTGCTCCCGGCATGTAGCGGGTAGAAGGCAGGGATACAGCTGAACAGCTGTGCACACACATGACAGCCCCTGCTGGAAAGTATTACCTGGCTCAGAACATCCACAGAGCCAAATTACGGACCTCCAGTCGGGGTGGTTATTACATAGGGCTGTGTGTGTGCAAATACTCACCACACTTTACACCTAAGAGTTTCAGACTTTATAGTATTTAAGCTGTACCCAGAGTGTGCAGGAAAGCCAGCTCACCCATGGCATTTGGGAACATGTCCCTTCCCATTTCTGCAATGATACATTGGTAGCTTGAAGTCAGCTGTGGTGGGAGTACTTACACCAAAGAAATTGGTGGACACTGCAGATCAGGCCTTCTTCTTTTTTTTTTCTTTTTTCTTTTTTTTGAGATGGATTTTCGCTATTGTCACCCTGGCTGGAGTGCAGTGGCACAATCTCGGCTCACTGCAACCTCCACCTCCTGGGTTCAAGTGATTCTCCTGCCTCAGCTTCCTGAGTGGCTGGGATTTTAGGTGTGGACTACCACACCTGGCTAATTTTTTGTATTTTTGTAGAGACGGGGCTTCACTTTGTTGGCCAGGCTGGTCCCAAACTGCCGACCTCAGGTGATCTGCCTGCCTTGGCTTCCCAAAGTGTTGGGATTACAGGCGTGAGCCACCGTGCAGGCCAGATCAGGGCTTCTTTCTTTGGAGAGTTGATTCCTAGACATTTACCATTGTACCTTGGGTTATATCTCAACTTTAAAAAAAGGAAAAACAAAAGAGTGCCCAGGACCCTCCCAGTGCCATTCCGATTTAATTAGGATGGCCCTGGCATCCTTTTTTGTTCGAGACTGCATCAGGGGCAGGTTAAGAAAGGAGCCTTGGGGAGGTAGATATTTAAGTTGAGATCTCCTGGCTGTTCTCCAGGCAAGAAGCAGGAAGAGAGTGCCCAGGGAGAGAACAGCAGGGGCAGAGGCCTGGCAGTGATGAGTGAAGGTGCCATTCATCACAATGTTTTTGTTTTTTGATTTTTTTTGGAAACGAAGTCTCACTCTGTCACCCAAGCTGGAGTGCAGTAGCGCAATCTCTGTGCACGGCAACCTCTACCTCCTGTGTTCAAGCAATTCTCATGCCGAAGCCACACGAGTAGCTGGGATTACAGATGTGTACCACCACACCTGGTTGAATTTTTCTTTTTTTTTTTTTTTTTGTATTTTTAGTAGAGACCAGATATCGCCATGTTGGCCAGGCTGGTCTCAAACAACTGGCCTCAAGTGAAACGCCCACCTCAGCCTCCCAAAGTGCTGGGATTACAGGTGTGAGCCACCATACCCACCTGCAATGGGCTGCATTGTTTTTGTATCTATAGGTCTTTGAACCACTACTTCAGGTTCACCGGGACTGCTTTAAAATACAGATTACTGGCTGCAATGCTTCTGGTCTGTGGCCCAGGAGCCTGCATTCTAAACAAACTCCTCAAGTGATTCTGTCACAGGCCTAACGTGGAGATCCCAGCAGGGAAGGAACTGAAGGAAATCCAATGTGACTGGAGCAGAGAGAAGGAAAGGGAAGCAAAAGAAGGAGTCAGAGAGGGAGGCAGCGCTCTCAAACCTCCTGGTGCCTGGGACTCTCCAAGGGGTGGCATTAAAATTCGGGTTCGGATTCCTCACGTCTGGGGCGGGGCTTGAGACTCTGATTGTCTAACAAGCTCCCAGGTGATGCTGCGGGTTGAGGATCACACTGTGAGTAGAGGAGCTGTCCTGGGTTTCAGTGGCAGAACTTTTATTCTGGGAGCATTGGAGAGTCCACAGTGGGTTTTAAGTGAAGAAGCGACGTGGTGGGATTTCAGTTCGATTTCCCTCTGGCTGCTGCTGCAAGGGGGATGGACTAGGGAGGCAGGCGTGACCGTGAGGAACTGTTAGGCAGCTGTGGCAAGGAGATGCCAGGTTGGAGGCTGGCGAGGGTGGGGCAGTGCCTGCTGCCTCCCACCCACTTGGCTGTGCCAGGCCCCCTCAGAGCCCACAGTAGCTTGGGTTCTAGCTGATGCTGTAAGTTTCCTGTCTGTCACACAGAGAAGCATGATGCTGCCAAGACGTGTCCTGGGCTCAGATCTTGGGCTCAGGTCCATGACGCCCCCTCAGTCAGTCCCTTCAAGGTAAAGCCCATCATGTGTTCTAGGCCATCCTCGGTGCTCTCGGTGGGCAAATGTACACAGTGTACTCAAACTGAAAAGAACAGACAGCTTGACCCAGGTTAGCGTGGCTCTCTAGAAAATCACCAATCTGAGCCAAACAGCCTTGAAAATCCGCTTTTAAAACCCAGCAAAGGCAAACAAAGAGAAGTGGAGTGTTGAGTACGTGGGGAGCACATCAGATCTGAGCCAAACAGTTTAGGCCTCCCCCCATCACAGACCACACACAATTTTCTTGGGATTTAGCCGATGGATTATTTCCCCCAGCAAAGCTGAAAGTGTATTTATTAAACACCCTTGGTGGGCTCAGCTCAGGCCTGGTTCCTGTCATGTGCTGATACATTTAGACCCTTCCTGTGCATGGGGTTCAAGTTCTGCACACAGCCCTTGGAGCTGCTGCTCACATGCCCCCTCCCACCACTTCCCCCGGCTGCAACAATTCCCCCAGCAGAATGCAAGCAGCGTGACCCTGTCCTCAAGCCTAGGAGCCCCTTTAGAGGCACAGGACACATGCCTGTGGCACATCTGGTGAAGGACTAGACAAGCAGCTGTTTTTAATCATGCCGCTGTGCTCGATATCTTGGATTAGTGGATCTCAACCTTGACCACAAACATGAGGAGCCTCAAAAATTACTCATGTCCAGGCTGGGCACGGTGGCTCACACCTGTAATCCCAGCACTGGGAGGCCGAGGTGCATGGATTACCTGAGGTCGGGAGTTTGAGACTGGCCTGATCAACATGGAGAGACCCTATCTCTACTAAAAATACAAAAATTAGCCAGGCGTGGTGACGCGTGTCTGTACTCTCAGCTACTGGGGAGGCTGAGGCAGGAAGATTGCTTGAACTCAGGAGGCAGAGGTTGCGGTGAGCCATCACACCATGGCTCTTCAGCCTGAGAAACAAGAGCGAAACTCCATCTCAAAGAAGAAAAGATTACTCATGTCCAGGTTCCACCCTGGAGATTCCCATCTAATTGGGTTTTGGGATGTTTAGAAGTGTCTCTAGGGGATCCTGGTGTCCAGCCAAGGGTGGAAAGCTTTGGTTTAGTCGGAGTTCGAGGGTAGGAAGGGCAAGAGTAGCAGGAAGAAATCAAGGAAGACTTCATGGAGGAGGGGACCTGCACAGATCTTAGGGGACCTTGGAAGCCAACCTAATTGGGAGGATCCTGGGCTTTGCAGTCCAGGAGATCTGGCTTCAAATCCCATCTCCATCAACTCATGAGCTGTTTAATTATGGGTCGATCATTTAACTTCTGAGGCAGGCTTTCCTTACCTATGGCACAGAGATGGTAGGAATCACTGTTCAGCAATGTCTGTGAGCATCTGTGTGACTGCATTTGGACTGTGCCAGCCCATGGGCACAGCAGTAAACCCACTGATTTCACTATTGTCCCTTACAGTGCACCTCCCAGGCAACTGGGCACCTTGGGAAGCTCTCAGTCAGAGGAGGGACTTTAACCAGGTCAAGGCTCTGATAAGTCCTGCTGCAAAGAGACCTAATTCCATCTTGTTTGCCCCAGCATTTCCCAAACAGGTGTGACATTAATAATGTCAAGAGCCCCCCTCTGAGTGAACACATGTTCACACCTTGTGCAGGCTTCTGTTCCTCCAGGCGGTTATTGATGCTGTGCCTGGAGGGTCGCCCAGGAGGAGTGGGGTTCTGCAGGCAGGAGGGCCCAGACTCTAGGGCCCAGACTGGACTTCTGGAGTTCGGGATCCCATTGAAGCGGATTCCCAGGAGGGGGCAGATCCTGAGCTTTCTCACGTGGCTGCGTTTGGGGGCAGGAGAACAGAGTCCTGGAGGACATTGTGACATGCGGTCAGGGATTGGCGGGCAGTTAGAGTGCAGGAAGCAACTAAAAGCAAAATAGTAGATCTCACTGGCAAATCAAGAAAGTGGCCAGTGGCATTTTGGAGGAGGAGAACGCCAAGAGCCTTATGGCTGTTACGTAGAGATCAGCGCCCACTCAGTCGGTCAGCAGATATTTATTGAGTACCTGTTATGTGCTGGGGTGACAGCATGGGCTGTAGAGACAGGCAACCCGGGTTGGGCTGCCATCTCCACCTCTTCCTGTCTAGACCCTGGACAAGCCGCTCACCCAGGCCGAGCCTCAGTTTCCTCATTTATAGCACAGGGACGATGACAGTACTACATTGTGGCCTCATCCTGGGATTCAGGGAGGCCTTTAGCCAGCGGGTGGTGGGTCGTGGTGCATCATGAACAGTGCCTGTACTCGTGTTCCCTCTCCCGCCTCTTTCCGCAGCCGCGACAATTCCCCAAGCCTGAAGGAAATCCGGAATGGCTGCCAGCAGCCGTGTGACCGGAAGCCCACTTTACCTCTGCGCCTTCTGCACCCTAGCCCGGACCTGGTGTCTCAGGAAGCCACACTGTCCGAGGCCCGGCTCAAGTCAGTGGTCGTGGCCTCCAGTGAGATCCACGTGGAGGTGGAACGCACCAGCACTGCCAAGCCAGCGCTGACGGCCAGCACGGGCAACGACAGCGAGCCCAACCTCATCGACTGCCTCATGGTCAGCCCCGCCTGCAGCACCATGAGCATCGAGCTGGGCCCCCAGGCCGACCGCACGCTCGGCTGCTACGTGGAAATCCTCAAGCTGCTGTGAGTGCCGCTCGCGTGCCCGCTGCCGGGGCAGGTGGGAGGAAATTGGGCTTAGCTGTTGGGTAAAGCTGTTTGTTGGTTCGAGCTACACAGGGGTGTGCATGGTAGAGTGGCATGTGTGTGAGTGCACACAAGTTGGTGTGTGCAAGAATCTAAGCACAAGTGTGGCCGTGTGTGAGGGCACACGTGGGGTGTGTGCACGAGTGGCTGTGGTTGTGTATCTGAGCGTAGGGTGTGTGTTTACGCACATGTGGGGTGCATGCATGGCTTTGTGCCTGTATGCTGGAGTGCCTGGGCACATGTGTAGGGTGCATGCCCAAGCATACATGTGTACATATGTGTACATGAGTTTGTGTGTGTATGAGGATCTGGGTACATCTTCCAGGGTGTGCAGGAGCACAAGGGTACCCACACGTGTCTGTAAGTGTGTGGACACCTCTGAGGTACTGGGTTGTGGGATCCTCTGAGCTTGTGAATGTCTTTGTGTGGCTAAATGGCCGTGGGTGGATGTGGATGTGACAGCACATGTGGTTGGCCGAGTGTGTGTGTGTGTGTGTGTGTGTGTCTGTGTCTGTGTGTGTGTATGTCTGTGTGTCTGTGTGTGTGTCTGTGTGTGTGTGTCTGTGTGTGTGTTTGTGTGTCTGTGTGTCTGTGTGTCTGTGTGTGTGTGTGTGTGTGTGTGTTTGGTTGGTTTCTTTTTGAGACGGAGTCTTGCTCTGTCGCCAGGCTGGAGCAGAGTGGCGCAGTCTCAGCTCACTGCAACCTCCACCTCCTGAGTTCAAGTGATTCTTTTCCCTCAGCATCCCGAGTAGCTGGGACTACCAGCGCCCGTCACCACGCCCGGCTAATTTTTGTATTTTTAGTAGAGACGAGGTTTCACCATGTTGGCCAGGATGGTCTCGATCTCTTGACCTAATTATCTGCCTGCCTCGGCCTCCCAAAGTGCTGGGATTACAGGCATGAGCCACACCACGCCCGGCCGTGTGTATATTTATAGGAGATGGATGTGGGCATGCACGTGAATTTTTCTGAAGGGGTGTGTGTGCATGTGTGTAATGTACAAGAGTGGGTGTGTAGGCACTTGTGCTACTTTTGTGCACAGGTGGCTATGGGTACGGGCATATGGGTATAACCATTTGTGCTCTAGGGTTGGAGAGCCTGTGTGTTTCTCTGTGTATGTTTGCAGCTGTGTGCATGAGCCCATGTTTGTTTGTGCTGTGTGGGCCATGCGTGCTGTGTGCTTTGGGGTGAGTCTCTGTGCATGTGTCTTAGTGAATGGTGAGTCATGTGCAGGAGTGTGTGATTCTGTCTTTGGGGTATGTGGCTGTGCGTATTGGTGCTGTGTGCCTGGGTGTCCGTGGATGCATATTGGTACCGTGTGCCTGGGTGTCCGTGGGTGCGTATTGGTGCCGTGTGCCTGGGTGTCCGTGGATGCGCATTGGTGCTGTGTGCCTGGGTGTCCATGGGTGCGTATTGGTGCCGTGTGGCTGGGTGTCCGTGGGTGCACATTGGTGTTGTGAGTGCCTGGGTGTGGGTGTAGGAGAGCCGTGGACTCGGGGCTGCTTTGGGTGGTGTGGCTTCTGAACTGGCTTCTTCTGTGCCTGTCCCTGCCGCTCCCTGAACCTCATGTGTGTGACTCTAGGGTGGAGGGAGGTGCCATTCTTAATCCTTGACCCTTAAGGGTCTCTCCAGTCTTGCCATCCCCACGCTCCACCTGACATGTCTCAAACCTGTGAGCACCTGGTTCTGGGAGCCCCACTTTGAGGGACCTTGTTGACTCTTCCCTTCTACGCCCCCACAGAGCCCTGTGGTCCCACAGACAAGCTCAGTCTGCAGACACTCAGCAAACACCTCCCGCTTTCTCATTCCACAAACTCCTTCCTTTGGAACAAGCTCTGCCCCGCTCTCAGGAGCTCCAAATCCAGAGATGGGCATTTTCAGATGTAGCTGCTTTTGGTTGCGGGACTTTTTGAAGGGGTTGGGGATGTGGCTGTGTTGTCACATTTAACCAGTGCGTGGTTCCTGTCTAGAACCAGGGTTCCCCGGCCCTCACCCTGCGGGGAAGCCACTTGGAAGCCCGGCGCCTAGGGTGTTGTCTGTGTGGGTGGGCAGGGTTTCCCTGAGCCCTGTGTCGTCATGCTGCTGGGCAGCGTTTGTTCATTCTGTCATGTGTGTGTCACTCCTGGAGCCTGCTCAGGGTTTGCAGGGATGGAGGGCAGCTTCCGGGGGCCTGGTGAGCTGGAGAAATGGCTGGGAGGCACCTTGGAGTGTACCTTGTGCTCTACAAGTAAGGCCTATGGTGCCTGCAAAGGTGAACATATATGCACACACGGTCACAAGGTGGCTTCTGCTGGTTTCTAGGAGATCGTGGAGGCAGCATTCCCACATCGCCTCCTCTGCCCCGGCTTTGGCCCCAGGGAGGAAAGGGCGGGGTGTGCCCAGGAGTTCAGGACCAGCCCCGCCCATGGTCCCAGCAGCAGAGGTCAGATGACGGCATAACCACATTCAGTGACCTCCACCCCTAGTCAAGTGGAATTCCAGATCCCACTAAGAGAACATCTCCAAGAACTCGCCACAGCCCTGAGTATCTTCAGGGCAAAGAAGGGTGCCAGCTCTCCCAGTGGCAGCCAGGGTAGGGTACCTCCCTGGATTTTTGGAGGGGGCTCCTTGTTCTGATGGAGGTAGAAGCTGCTGGGCCAGAGACTCCAGCTCCCCAGTTCCAGCTGTGTTTTGCAAATACCATGAACTCCTGGGCCTTCTGCTGTTTTGGGTCTGACTCCTATTTCTCATGAAGCACTAAGGGTTTGAGTTTCATCACATAGTTGACATACATTTTTTCCGTCTTCATAAACATGCTCATGAATGAGGGCTCTGTTCTCCCCCATCTGCATCCAGACCCCCCACCTGCCCGCATCACCCAGCTGCCAGGGCGCAGGTAGGGATCAGGGCTGTCCCCAAGGGCCCAGGACAGTCAGGGCAAGGCAGGCGGGGTTCCCGATGGGGCTACACAGAGAAGCGGCTCCCGCCCAGCCCCAAGCCCTCCAGAGAATGGGATTTATGCTTCCGAAAGCCTCTTCCACCTTGGGGGAGCGTAACACAATTTGGGCCTGATAGCTTTGTTTTCCCAGCAGCATTCCTCCCCGCACCCAGCAGGCTGCTTTAGTTGCTGGCTCACTGGAGGCCTCACACTGGTTGGATCCAAACAACTGTAGCCCCTCAAAGCGCTCCAAAGTGAGATACGTGGGGACAGGCACAGACTCAGAGTCAGACCAGGCTGGGTTCAAGTCCCACTGTGCCACGTACTGGTTGTGACCTTGGACGGTTGGTCATCCTCTCTGAGCCTCCAGTCCCAGGCTGGGAGGTGGCGCGAGTATGGCTGCGTCTGGCATTGGCGAAGAGATGGGAGGGACCGGCCCTGAGTGCAAGGCGCACACCCGGCCAACGGCAATAGCTGCCATTTATGATACAGCCGTGTTCCCACTACCATACCATCCTTTTGAGAGCGAGGTGAGTCACTGATTCAATAACGGTGCTTTGAGAAAGAAGCCGAATGGCATTCAGTGCACACTTGGATTGCAGGAAACTCACATCTAAGTACTGAGTAAATGCGGCGTGTGCCTTAGCTGCTGTGGAACTGTGTCCAGTGTTCTTGGCTCCTCTGGGCCTCAGTTTTCTCGTCTGTAAAATATGTGTCTTCTCAGAGGACTACATGAGAATTCCGGGATGTTGGGGGTTTCTGGTGCTGGCCCAGCCTCTGGTTCTTTGTAAGAGTAAACTGCTGTCATCAGCTATGCGCAATGGCTCATGCCTGTAATCCCAGCACTTTGGGAGGCTGAGGCGGGCAGATTACTTGAGGCCAGGAGTTCAAGACCAGCCTGGCCAACATGATGAAATCCTGTTGCTACTAAAAATACAAAAATTAGCTGGATGTGGTGGTGGGTGCCTGTAGTCCCAGCTACTGAGGAGGCTGAAGCACGAGAATTGGTTTAACCCAGTGGGGCGGAAGTTGCAGTGAGCCAAGACCGCACCACTGCACTCCAGCCTGGGTGACGGTGAGACTCTGTCTCAAAACTAAAAGAGTGAACTGCTGTTATCAATATTGAAGTGCTGCCCAAATGAGAATTACACATAAATTAAAAAAGAAATGGCTGAGCATGCTGGCTCACGCCTGTAATCCCAGCACTTTGCGAGGTCAAAGCGAGTGGATCACCTGAGGTCGGCGTTTGAGACCAGTCTGGCCAACACAGTGAAACCCCGTCTCTGCTAAAAATAGAAAATTAACCAGGCGTGGTGGTGCATGCCTGTAATCCCAGCTACTCAGGAGGCTGAGGCAGGTGAATCACTTGAACCCAGCAGGCAGAAGTTGCTGTGAGCCGAGATCATGCCATTGCACTCCAGCCTGGGCAACATGAGTGAAACTCCGTCTCAGAAAAGAAAGAAAGAAAGAAGCAGATGACTAGGTGTGGAATTGAGGGGTCTTAAAGAGGGCGTTGTGTGGAGGCTGAGGAAGGCATGCTTAGAGCCTTGGCCCAGTGGGGCCAACCACATGCATCGGATAGGGCAGTTGTGGTCCCAGGGTACACGGATCATGCTTCCCGCCCCACTGCCTGGGGCCAGGGGTAGTGGTGCACAGGCCCTGATCAGTTGCCATGTGTTCCCATAGGAAGGCCCCTGCATCGTTAGAATTTGACACTTTTGAAAAATAACCTGAGTCTCAAAAATTTCCTGGAGATCCTTGGAAAGGAAAACGATTCCAAGTGCAGGTAGAGGTTGATGCTGAAAAAAAACCACCGTGTGGGGCCCAGGAGGGGTGGGATGATGAAAAGAACATGGACTCGGGAGACGAAGAACAGCTTCGGGATTTGAAGTCACTTGGAGTCCAGCTCTTTTCCTGTGGGCACCTGTCTGTGAGTCACACCCTCATTTATCCACCTGTTTATTCATTCTTTCATCCAGCTTTTTTTGGCATATCTACACCAGGCCAGATTCTATGCCCAGTGCCATGCTGGTCCCTGTACCCAGTCCTTCTGAACCTGAGTATTGCCCAGTGCTAAGAGTATTGACATCCAGCGCTCAGCCGGGCTGTGTATGAAGCTCAGATGGGCAGAGTGTGGAAGCCCCAGCACACTGGGCCACAGGGGTAGCCCGGGCTTCTGAATGGCTCCCATCTGCTCCTGGGGGCTCTTTGCAAACATTCAATTTTGAAAGAGGCCTTGATGGGGAAGTCCCTCAGGGAACTTCAGGGAAATGTGGATGAATTGGGGATTGTCCTCATGACCAGGAGGTAGACCCAGGGGATATCCTGTATTACCTGCAGTAGTTCTGCTCCATGAAGAACTTCCCCGGCCTGAAGCCACAGCTCTGCTGTGGAGCGACACCTGGAATTTGGTGCAGGAAAGGGGGATTTTTTTAGGGGTTAGAGAACCATGTCATATGAGGAATGGCTGAAATAGCTAAACAGGCTGAGATGGAGAGGAAGTTTGGAAGCAATACCAGGTCCAGGACAAAGTCTGTGGGCATTGCTGAAGTGTCTGGTGAGCGGCGAGGGCAGGGTCGACAGGACACCATTCAGCAGGCATTCTTCCTCGCCCAGGTCCTCTGGCCCCCGGTTCCCTCCGCCACTGACCAGAGCTAGAGTCATCTCACCCTCCCTTCCGCCCACCCGCTGCCTCCCTGGGGGATGAGGGGTTGGAGCTGGGGTGGAAGGACCCCTTCACTTGATTGAACACTCTGGCTTGGAGGGCACCTCAACTTGGTCCAAACTCCATCCCCATTATTTAACCATTTAAATGAATTTGGACCAGTTACTTCACCTCTCAGAGCCTTCGTTTCCCCAGCTGTAAACTAAGGATAATGATCTCTGTCAGTGCATTCTGGTTCTCAGCGCTGCTTTGAGAATTAAATGAATTCATAACAGTGCCTGGCACCCAGGTGTGCAGTGGTTTCAAATTAATGCCTGCAGAGAAATATGTGTACATGTGTGTGTGTTCATCTGTGTCTGTGTATCGTGTGCATATAGGACCTGGATAGATAGATGCATAGCTCTGTTTGGAAACTTTATTCTTTATTTATTTATTTATTTATTTATTTTTGAGATGGAGTCTCACTGTCACCCAGGCTGGAGTGAGTGGCACGATCTCGGCTTACTGTAACCTCTGCCTCCCAGGGTCAAGTGATTCTCCTGCCTCAGCCTCTCCGGTAGCTGGGATTACACCCAGCTCACCACCAAGCCTTGCTCACCACCAAGCCTGGCTAATTTTTGTATTTTCAGTAAAGACGAGGTTTCACCATGTTAGCCAGATTGGTCTCGAACTCCTGACCTCAAGTGATCTACCAACCTTGGCCTCCCAAAGTGCTAGAATTATAGGCATGACTCACCATGCCCACCCTGTTTGGAAACTTTAAACTGCTCATTCCTGGAGCACATGGTAACTCTGTAGAAACTCAAAGCTCCCCAGAGCATCTAAGGCCAGCATATCTGCTATGGGGCTGGGAAGGTCCCTGATGGGATGATCACACAGGTGGAAAGAAAGGGAGTTTTCCTGAGGTCCGCCAGCCTCAGGCGTAACAGCCACTGTTTCTCAGCCTGGGCTCAAATCCCAGGGCCAGCTGATTTGCCTTTCGAGGGAGCAGGTATTTCTGGAGGTTGTGTAGCAGGAGCCAAGTGGTCTGAATGTGTCCCCACACAGGCCTTCTCACGCCCCGTGCCTTCCCGAGCATCAGGCCCTACAGGCGCTGGGGCAGAGAGCACAGGCTGTGGTCTTAGATGCACCTGAAGTCAGATCTCAACCACTCCCTGGTGACTTGCGGGAAATCACAGACAGCTCTGAGCCTCATTTTCCTCATCTGTAAAATGGGGGTTGTCATGACTCACTGCTCTGCTGTGTGGTATCAGCCCATCTGTACTCAGACTGAGATGCCGGTGAGTTCTCTGGACCCTCCCAGATTTTTGGGGGAAGAGTTGGCCAAAAAACTCGCTTTATGAAGCTGTTCTGGCAGCTCATCGGGAAGCAGCCTGTTGGCCTCAGGAACCTCCTGACGTGTTGCTCCCCTGCTGTGGCCTCGCTGTGTCACAGCCCTGTGGTCACAGTCAGTGAGCTGCCTAACTGCTCCTAGTCCGTAATTTGGACTCACCACACAGGGTCCTCTGGGCAGATCCATGGGCAAACACAGGCAGAACACTTAGTTCAAGCCCCAGTGTGCAGCAGCGCGGAGCGAATTGCATCTGTGTTATCAGCCGTGCTAATCCTGTCCTGTTGTGGGACTGCGGTCTTCCGAGGGTCGGATGGGGGTGACACGCTGGTGTCTGGCTTCACCCCATACGGTGGTGTGGTAGAGCCTGAAATACCTGCTCTGAGTCCAGCCTCGCCCCTTCCTAGCTGAGTGGATGACTCGGAGTGGATAACCCACCTCTGCCGCCGGCCCTGTGCGCAAGACGAAGGCTCTCCGTAACGCGGTCCAGTGAAGGCAGGGGAACAGCGAGGTCCTTCCCGCACCTGCTCTGACTGAGGTTTAGCCCTCTTTCCTCACCCAAGCAGGCGTTGGCTTTTGCTAATATCTCAGCTGTGGTCTTTCAGGGCTGGTGAGAGCCAAGGCTGTGCCATCACAGAAGCCTAGATTTGACTTCTCATCCGCCATGGCTGTGTGACCTTGAACCTCTGAGCCTGGAGTTTCTCATCTAGGTTTTTTTTTTTTTTTTTTTTTTTTGAGATGGAGTCTTGCTCCGTTGCCAGGCTGGAGCACAGTGGCGCAGTCTCGGCTCACTGCAACCTCCACCTCCTGGGTTCAAGCGATTTTTCTGCATCAGCCTCCCAAGTAGCTGGGACTACGGGCGCGTGCCAAACGCCCGGCTAACTTTAGTATTTTTAGTAGAGACGGGGTTTCACCATGTTGGCCAGGATGGTCTTGACCTCTTGACCTTGCGATCCACCTGCCTCGGCCTCCCAAAGTGCTGGGATTACAGGCATGAGCCACTGCGCCCGGCCCTTCTCGTCTGTTAAGTAGGGTTACTTACATTGACTTTATTGTGCTCTTGTAAAGGGTAAATGAACTAAGGTAAAGCTCTTAGCATAATGCAGTGTGTGTAGAAAGTCTCCAGGACATCGGAGCTGCTGTTACTATTATTGTCCTTGTTATTACCATCATTAGCATCAGTTGTTAGAAAAAACGAAAAGCTGTTGTCTAAAAGCAAGAATAAAAGGATCCACCAAGGCCGGGCGTGGTGGCTCACACCTGTAATCCCAGCACTTTGGGTTATTTTTTTGAGAGGGAGTCTTGCTCTGTTGCCCAGGCTGGAGTGCAATGGTGTGATCTTGGCTCACTGCAACCTCTGCCTCCCAGGTTCAAGCAATTCTCCTGCGTCTGCCTCCTGAGCAGCTGGGATTACAGGCGTGAGTCACTGCACCCGGCTGATCCCAGCACTTTGGGAGGCTGAGGCAGGCAGATCACCTGAGGCCAGGAGTTCAAGACCCGCCTGGCCAACAGCAAAACCTGTCTCTACTAAAAAATACAAAAAATTAGCTGGGCATAGTGGCACACACCTGTAATCCCAGCTGCTCAGAAAGCTGAAGCACGAGAATCACTTGAACCCAGAAGGCGGAGGTTGCAGTGAACCAAGATCGTGCCATTGCACTCCAGCCTGGGCGACAGAGTAAGACTCTGTCTCGAAAAATAAATAAATAAATGTTTAAAAAGAAACAAAAAAGAGAAGATCCAACAAATCAGGAAGGTTCACCCAAACTACAAACAAACGCATGGAATGTGTCTTTTTTATGAATCCGTCTATAGAATTTCCGCTCAGTTCCAGTCACTGAAAGGTGAACTGGCTCCAGGGTCCCAGCCTGTGCCCCCTGCATTGGTTTGCTAGGACTGCCATAAAAGTACCACAGACTTCGTGGCTTACACAACAAGCATGGATTCCTCTCAGTTTGGGACGGCAGAACCCTGAAACCAAGGTGTGGGCAGGACGGGTTCTCCGGAGGCCTGTCTCCTAGCTTGCAGACGGCTGCCTTCTCGCTGCGTCCTGGCTGCCCTTTTCTCCGTGTGTCCTTGTTTCCTCTTCTTCTGAGGACATTGTCCACAGTATCACTGTTATCTGATCACCTCTTCAAAGGCCATTCGTCCCAGTACAGTCACATTCTGAAGAACTAGAGGGTAGAGCTTCAGTATATGCAGGGGGGTACAAAATTCAACCCAGAACACCCCCAGCGGTCCCATAGAGGGAATGAACAATGATCGTGTAGCCTCCGTTCCGAGGGCACTGTGAGGTCCTGAGCAACTAGACAGCTAATCCCCTCGGGTGCCATGAGGAAGTCTCTGCACAGGCCCAGCTGGGAGACCTCATTGCCACAGTGAGAATCTCGCCCTGGAGGCTGCAGGGGGTGGAGTATTTGGTTCTACCTCACTCCCTGCCACACTCTCATCCTATCTTTTGGCCCATCTGGGACAGTGCCATAAACCTCTCATTGTCCCAACCAAACCTGACTGTCACCCTCTCTCATTCTAGGTCAGACTATGATGACTGGAGACCGTCTCTGGCCAGTTTGCTTCAACCCATTCCATTCCCCAAAGAGTAAGTCCCACACGCATCCCCGGGGCCCTCCCACCTGTGAGATAAACCTCAGTTGTCCACCAAGGCCTTAGCGGGGGACCAGTCACATTCTGGGGAAGCCAGGTCACAGTGGGGAGACCCTGGAGATGTCAGTCCCAGCTCAGCCACATCCTCAGCTGTGGGACCCCTGGCGAGGCACATCTCCTCTCCTGAGAAAAATGGGGAACTCAGGAAAACAGGGACATTGTAAGAGCTGCCTGACTGCATCGTCGCAAGGATTCATGAGCTCAGAATGCAAGCAGAGCCCTCCCCATAGTGCCTGGTATGCCGTGCAGTTAGCATTTTTCATTATCTACCAGATGGAAACCATAATACCTGCAGCAGCTTTTCTGAGGGTGATAGTAAGAATCAAAAGATAATTCGTGTGGAATTGCTCACTGTGTCGTAGTGAGATGCTGGGAGCGTTCTTACTACACCCGTTACAATGCTCATCTCAGACTTCACAGTGAACCTGGCCAGAAACAGATCCTCTGCCTCCCTCTCTGGCCGGTCCCTAGCGCCATATTGAATGGATCACAGGAAACTAGAGGGAACGCAGTCTGGTGCATAATGGACTGAAGAGAAGCCTTTGTCAAAATAACCGGGCCCTAAAATGCCTCCAGGTCTCTTTTGAGAGGTTGGAAGGAGCCAGCCGAGAGGCTGGGCTCTCGAAGGAGCCGATTACTGAATGTGTTTATGAAATGCTGCTCTGTAAGGGCACATTACACGCGTTAATTGTCCCATTTGCTGGCCTGGCCGGTCCCAAGGGTCCCCAGGACTCGAGACTGGAGAAATCCAACTCCTGAGAGGCGCTCAGTCTCAGCAGAGTTGTGACATCATTGGCCTCAGCCCCTGTCCCCATAGGCCCAGGTGCACTTGGCTGTGGCAACTGGCGTAGAAGAGAGGTCTCCGATGGCTGCTGACGTGTGCAGTAATGAGTGCTGCCCGCCTTAATTGTGGGACAATTAATGAACACACCTGGGTCCCTGGAGCCCACGTGGACCCACACGTGCACAGGCAGCCGCTTAGCTCCTCGTGTTCACACCCGTGAGCCCGCGGAGCTTTGGGCCATGCAGGGCCCAGCCTGTTCACGCTGCCATGATCTGTCGACCCTCAAAGAAGGCCTTTGATTTGCAGCCTTTGAGTGCGGACAAAATGTTGGCATTTCACTCAGACTCCTCTTTATTCCTCGAATCAGACATAAAGTCTAGACGTCCCCAGAGGAAAATCTTGGGAACATTGCACCGTTTCGGAAGCTTCTGCTAACTGCTGTGTTTTCCTCTGTTTTGTTACAGAGCTCTCGCACACGAGAAGTTCACCAAGTGAGTGTGTGGGCACCACCCTCATTCCCTTCTGACATGCACGGGCTCTGTCCTGAGGCCTTCCCTCCGTGGCCAGCCTCTGCCAGCCCCTGCTCTGCGGCACACGCATTCTGGGAGGCAGTGGTGGCTCCTCCCGGCAGTTCTGAGACTGATCCGCCAGCCTGCTGAGCTCCCTGGCCCAGGCCTTCTTGACACCATCTCCTCCCCACCCCACCTCTCCCACCCAGTCCCAGACCCCGTCAGTAACTCCGCCCGCCTGGTCTCTTCCAGGGAACTGAAGTACGTGATTCAGAGGTTCGCCGAAGACCCCCGGCAAGAGGTGAGGCCTTCCTTTCTGCATCGCAGGCCCGCTGTCAGGGGATGGCAGGATGCACGAGGGCCCCTCTGAGGCCTTCTGAGGCTCTGGGGGAGCCTCCTTGTCACCAGCAGGCATTTAGAACAGCATTCAGAGACCCATCGCCTGTGCATAAACACAGCCCCGCCCTGGTGCAAGCCCAGCCTGTGATGTCAGTGTTTTACTGTAAACGCCGGCTCACCAGGGGTGGTTTTCCACTCACTAGTGGTTTCTCCCCGCAGCCGAGGCCTTGATTTCAGGATGGGCTGGCATGGCAGCTCCCAACTTGCTCCCAGGCAGCATTTTGATCCTGTCTGGTTCTGCTGTTATGTGAATCATTGGGCAGAGCAAGGGATCTGAGCTGGGTTTTTATGTCCTGGTCATGGTGGTCAAGAGCTTCCCTGAGGGGCTGCTGTGTTCCTCACCAAAGCTGAGCTTCCAGGGAGAGGGCAGCCTTCCGCCTTCTGCCCCCATGCCTGTGCACATGGGCAGGGATCTAGGTGGGTAAGGAAGCCTGCCCATAGCCCTGGGCCTGCATCACCTGACATACCAGTAACAGCAGCAGCAGCTGCCCCTTTATGAGGTGCTGGACCCTGGGTCAGACACATCCCTTTTCTCACCTTCACAGCATCCCTATGAGTGGCATTTTTTTTTCTTTTTTTTTTTTTTTTTGAGATGGGGTTTTGCTCTTGTTGCCCAGGCTGGAGTGCGGTGGCACAATCTCAGCTCACTGCAACCTCTGCCTCCTGGGTTCAAGTGATTCTTGTGCCTCAGCCTCCCGAGTAGCTGGGATTACAGGCATGCGCCACCATGCCCAGCTAATTTTCTATTTTTATTAGAGACAGAGTTTCTCCATGTTGGGCAGGCTGGTCTCAAACTCCCAACCTCAGGTGATCCGCCCGCCTACAGCCTCCACTGTAAAGTGCTGGGATTACAGGCATGAGCCACAGCGCCTGGCCCTGTGAGTGGCTTCTGTAGCATCCCCAGTGTGGCACAGCTGGTCCACGGCTGAGGCAGGACTCGAGCCTGGTGCTTCTCAACAGCCCACCACACTGTGTGCTGTGCCCCGAGGAGCTCACAGCCCGCTCCTCTGTGTGCATGAGATCTGGGTGTGGTAGGGGCCTGGCTCCCAACTGAGGACAGACCTAGACTCATGTGCTCCCGGCAGAGCAGGGGGAAGGACGGGCAGAGGGCAGAGTGAGTTATTGTCCATGGAGCCATCCCCAGGAGGCTTCCTGGAGAAGGTGGTACTAAACTTAGCTAAATGGAGCGAACTGGACCTTAGTCTAGAGGGTGGAAAATGGTGTTTGAGAAGAATCTGAGGATACGTCGACACCCAGGTCTTGCCATATCCAACCATGGCGGGTCTCTCTGATTCAGAACCCACAGTTTGTCAGGCTCTAATTCCAGAAGTTCTAGAGTAATTGTTCTCAAACTGTATTACCTGAGGAGCTTGTTCAAAAGGCAGACTTTGCCCTGCACCCCTTCCCGGTTCCAGCTCTTGGGGCCTGGGTGCAGCCCAGCATCCGCGTTCTGATGGATTTTGAGCGAGCACCCCGAGTGGTTCTGAGGGACTGGTCTCTAGACCACACTGGAAAAACCTAGTTCTGGAGGGGGCTTGAAGAGTCTCGTTCTAAAACACCGGAATTCTAAACACTAATTCCCCAAGTGCTCCTCAGGCGTGGAAGGACAAAGGAGAAACAGTGGATATGATCCTTTAAATAGTCGGGGCCAGTGACTGTCTCCATTTTTCTTAAACTTAAGTCATTGCTTGCTGCCTGTGAAGGCAGATTCTCAGAATTCTCCTGGGAAGTGCGCCTTTATTCAAGCCCAGCTTTGACGTTGGGAGAATAAAAGTGTTACCAGCTGCTTCTCGGAATGGAGAGGCAGGGCCAGCTGCTGGGAGGGAAATTTTCAAACCAAGGTAACATGCATGAGGCCTCGGGGGACCTGCAGTCTGGAAGGAGCAGCTCCCCGGGCTGAGGTTCTTGTTCTCCTGTTTGCTTCTTTCTTTTCTCTGCTGATTCTCTCTCCCTTTTCTTCCTCACTCTTTTTTCTCCCTTCCCTCCTACCTTCTCCTTCCTAAATGAAGCCAGATTTGTTTCCTTTAAAATTCTTTGCTATAATTGTTGAATAGCATCTTATACTCTTAAGTCGTTCTTTCTTTGAAGTCGGTAAGTGAACCCTTGATATTCTTCCAGCTCAGAGGGAGAAATAAAAGTCACTGCCTTTGTTTTCTGTGTAATCGTGTGTGAGTTGTGATCAGTTTCACATTTGTGGGTAACTGATTCTTGGCAGCAAATTGTCCTTTCCTAAAGGAAATGATGAGGAACTTCTCGGATTTCTTCCGAGGACAGGAGGAGGTGGGGAAAAGTCCTTTGTGTTTTGTGCGAGCTCTCTGTCTCCTTCACTCCCCCTGCTCTCCCTCCATCCCTTTCTCTGTGTAATCACAGCAGAAGCCAGAGTCTGGATGCAGAATTCCTCCCATACATGCACATACGTGTGCTCACATGCACCATCACACCCATCCACACAGACACACAGCTCTGGGAAGGAATATAAGAGCTGTGCCTTTGGCACTGAAATTGCCCCCAGCCATGGACAGAGACCTTTCAGTGGAGAGGGACAAAGACTCAGGGAAGGGAGTGGGGATGAGACCTAACGAGAGGATGGCAGAGTCCCAGAGAGGGAGAGAGAGAGATTGGGAGGGCAGATACCTGGAGGGGAGATTGGTGCCTGCACAAGTCAAGGTAAGAAAGTCAGGGATGGAAGAAGGCAGACACCCAGGACGGAGAGTCAGTGCTGGGGGCAGCAGAACTCCTAAGAGACAGCAGGGAGAGATTTCTAGAGAAAGAGGGCAGAGAGCACGGGGAGGAGTTAGAGACACAGAGAGAAGACAGAGAACCAGACAAAGAACAGAGACCCAGGAGATGGCCCCACCCAGAAGGGGAAAGGGGGCCGATTCCGGGCATTCGCTCTGGGCATCCCTCTGCCCTGGTGCAGCCACAGGCCTGCTTCATTCACATCTGCCAGTCAAGCCAGGGCCTGCTCTCCCTCCCGTGCAGCTGACAGCCAGCAGCCGGTGCCTCTGGGATGTGGGGGCCACAGTGTTTCCCAAAAGACCTTTCATGGCATTTGGTGGAAGTCTGGGGATTGCTGGAGGAGACAGAGTTAAGCGAGTCTCTTGACTGCGGGATTTAACGATCTTGCGTGCAGCTCGAGGTCACTAATGTCACCGAGGCTGCGTGCGACTCACCAGTTGTGTCTCCCCCTGTCTGGCAGGTCCACTCGTGCCTGCTGAGTGTTCGGGCCGGCAAAGACGGCTGGTTCCAGCTCTACAGCCCCGGAGGGGTGGCCTGCGACGATGACGGGGAGCTGTTCGCCAGCATGGTATACAGTGGGACCTCAGCGGGGTGACTTCCAGGGGGCCCCGGGCTTGCCGTGCCTGACTAGTGAAACAGCTGCCCCCCATCCCTCGGGGCCAGCTCTGGAGTTGCCAAACTAACACGGTGCTGGTCATGACGGTGGTGGTGGTGTGGTGGTGACGGTGACCCTGACCGTTACTGACTCATTTCTCCTCTGAGGCTCCAAGCCAAGCACTGGACATCCCCACTTGGACTGTCTCTCATAGCACAGTGAGAAGAGGACTCATGTCATCGTCCCATTTTATACCCAAGGCAGCGAAAGCCCAGAGCGTTACTGCCTAAGGTCACACCAGTCGTTGTCATGGTTCTGTTCCTGCAAGGGTTGAGTACCCAACGCGCACCAGGGATTCTGGAAGGCGCTGAAGGTCCAGCAGCTTGTTTAGTCCTTACAAGGAGGTGTCGTGGTCAGGGTGATTGTCCCCTCTATCATGAGGGGTCTGAGTTCACCAAACCAGTAGCTGCAACCATGATGACTTTCTTTGTGCCAGGCACTGTATCTGTCACTTGGCATGCACTGTCCTTTTTCATCACAGCATCCTTATTGCTGAGTTACACCATGTTGAAACAGAGGCCCAGAGAGGTTGAGTGGCGTGCCCGGGGTCACACAGGCCTTCTGTTTCCGAGCCCTTCCTCGGCGCTGCCCACACGCCTTCTTCGGGTAGTAAACGGCCACGGACTCTTCCTCCCGGGGCGGGTGCTGCAGCCTAGTGGCCAGTGGCCTCACCGGCTCTACTTGCTGAGAAAACCAGCTCCATTCACTGGCCACTGGTGCTCCCGCACTCAAACTGGGCTTCCAATTGCAGCTCCGCCGGGAGCTAGCTGATTGACCTTGGGCTGGTAACTTGCCTCTGCCAGGTTCAGCCCCTCGTTCGGGAGCATTGCATTGGCCTCTCAAGGTTACCCTAGTGATGGCGTGCCACAGCAGGTGCACGGTGCCCGGCGGGCCAGCACAGTCGCTGCTCAGAAGTGACGCCGGTGGTGATTCTCCTCTCTGTTGGGTGGCTGCTTTGGTCCTCGGTACTGAACTTAGCAGAGATGCTTGTGCAGTGATGACACATTGAGGCGCTGCCCCTGGAAGCTTCTTGAAAGGGTCTTATTTTTAGGCCCTTTTCCTCATACACTCCCTCTCCCCTCCTTGCCTGCCACCCCAGGCCTCTCAGGGCCCTGTGCGTCTAGGAAGGTGCCTGCCCCTGCCGGCTTGCACCACTTCTCGCGCCTGCGGTCACCTCTCAGGTTCTCCTCTGATGTCACAGCTTCACCATAGCAACACTGAGCAGTTCCCCCCACCCCATAATGTGGGGACTCTTAGGGAGCAAGAAATCTCAGGGAGCTGGCGGCTTCCCAGCCCGAGAGATCGCATTTGTATGCCAGAGCTGTTCATGATGGAGCGGAAAAAATATACACGAGGAAGGAAGCAGGCAGCCGCTGGATGGAAGTGTGTTGTTGCCATGGAGACATATGGCTTGGAAGCCAGCCCCTCGATGAGGCAGCTTTCTCCACCGCCAAGAGCATTTGCCATTGTTTGAAGTTGGAGAAAAGCCAATGGGGTGTCCAGGCCTCCCCCAAGCCCACTGCCCTTGGGCCCCCATCCCCCATACACCAGAACAAAAGATTGCCTGACACATAACCCAGGAGGGAGCAGAATTTGCCAATCCTTGGATTCCTGGGGCAGGCAGTCTCCCAAAACACCCTTCCCAGCTCACAGCAGGCCTGACAGAGGTGGCTGAACTTCGTCACATCCCCTGCCTCATGCGTGTGCACCCCACCCCAAGGGAAGGCTGCCCAGAAATTTCCAGCAGTGCCAGTAATTCAGAGGATGAGCTATCAGCAGACTCCTGAGGGGAGCAGAGGAGGGGGCTTTTTTGGTTTGGCGGTAAAATATACATAATGTAAAAGTTAGCGCCTGTCAGCACACTGCTCGGTGACGTTAAAGACTCACGTTGTTACACAACCGTCACCCCTGCTCATCTCCAGAACTGTCATATCTTCCAAAACTGAGGCTCAGCGTCCATTCCACGCTGACTCCCGCTTCCTCCTGCCCTCGTCCCCTGGCAGCCGCTTTGCCTTTCTGTCTCTGAATTTCCCCATCCAGGTACCTCATGTAGTGGAGTCAGTCATCCTTCTGCTTAAAACTTCAACGTAGTAAGTGTTTCAAACATCAGAAGTTTTAGAATAGCAGGGGATTACGTATTTGGAGACCCTATTCCAGATTCTTAAAAAACTAGCAAGGGCCAGGCACGGTGGCTCATGCCTGTAATCCCAGCTCTTTGGGAGTCTGAGGCAGGCAGATCACTTGAGGTCAGGAGTTCAAGACCAGCCTGGCCAACATGATGAAACCCCATCTCTACTAAAAATAGGACAAAAATTAGCCAGGCATGCTAGTACATGCCTGTAATCCTGGCTGTTTGGGAGGCTCGGGTGGGAGGATTGCTGGAACCCAGGAGGCGGAGGTTGCAGTGAGCTGAGATCGCGCCACTGCACGCTGCAGCCTAGACAACAGAGTGAGACTCCGTCTTAAAAAATAAGCAGCAAGGGCTATACGTGTTTAAGTAAATAGACTTTAAATTGCATTCTGGTGAGCTTTTATTGCATTTAGTATTATAAATTTATACAAAAGATACCCTTGCTGAGCTGGGGCTTATAGTTAAATCAGGTACTGCCAAAAATTTTTAAAGGCAGAAGGCAGAATGAGAAGAGGGATCATGAACGTGACTTTCGCGACTGGCTTATTTCACTCAGTGTAGCATCCTCAGGGTCCGTCCACGTTGGACCATGTGTCGGGGAGGGGTCTCCTGCATTCCCCTGGGACCTGGTGATCCTAGAACACCTGGCTGTTTGGACAGCGTGTGGGCAGGTCTGTGGATGACTTCGGGGCTCACAGTCCTGCCAGCATGCTGGAGGCTGGCCCTGGGCGTCCCTGTCCCTTCACCTGGGCCTTCTTGCCTCACAGGTGCACATCCTCATGGGCTCCTGTTACAAGACCAAAAAATTCCTGCTCTCCCTGGCGGAAAACAAGCTGGGACCCTGCATGCTCCTGGCACTGAGGGGCAACCAGACCATGGTGGAGGTAAGGAGCTGGTCGGGGTCCCTGGCAGGGCTGCCGGCTCCCAGTCCCTTGTTCTTGCCGACAGAGCATCTGCTGGGAGCCAGGAGTTGCTGCAGGCATGGCGGGCAGTGGGCGCAGCGGGCAGTCCCAGCCCTCCAGAGCTTACGGGGAGCCTCAGGCCTTCATCACAGTGTCTTCCTTTCTGTCGTGATCCAGCTCACGGGTCCGTGGGGTTGGGGATCTTCTGTTCTGCTTGTCTGTTGCTGTGTAACAAACCACCCCTAACTGAGGGCTTGAAAACAAGAACACTCATTTATTTTGCGCATGGGCGTTGGGGTGCGTGGACATGGCTACACACTTGCTTGTCGGGGCCTCATCTGTGGGATGGGGCCAGGTTAGGTCAGCGCCAGAGCTGCTTGTGTTGGCCTGAGAGGTCTCCAACAGTGACGGCTTTGGCAGCTGGGACTCCCCAGCCACGCCCTCTACCTCACGGCCTCTGGGGTAGGCTGCCCACCTACCAGGAACACACACACCCCATCCCGCATGTCACCCCTACCTGCTGCTGCTCCTCTCTCTGTCCTTCATGCTCCAAAGTCCCCAGAAGCCTGGGACTTCCAGAGCGACTGTACCAGGGGAACCCAGGCAGAAGCCTTACCACTTTTTAACTTAGCCTCCCTTGGAAGGCAGGTGGCATCACTTCTGCCACATCCCAGCGCTGGCAGTGAGCTACGACGGCCGGCCCTCAGGGGCGTGGGAGCTGGACTTCACCTTTCGGTGGGAAGAGCATCAAAGAGTTGGCAGGCGTGTAGGGGCCATGGCAGCTCCTGTGGAAATGAAGTTCAGGGACATGCGAGCTCTGGGGAAAGGCAGCGGGAAGGTGGGAGCTGAGCAGGCTTCAGGGACAGCCCAGGCCTAGGCCCCCACCAAGGAGGCTTACCAGAGGCCAGGGTGGCCAGAACATGGGGAGCCAAGGGGCAAGAGGTCTGGGATGGGGCTGGATGTGCGTGAAGAGCCCTCCAGGTGCCCAGAGGTGCTGGGAAGGAGTTTGGCTTTAGTCTTGGCTGTCCTGTGACGGGGAATTGGAGGCCATGGGGGAGGCTGAGCAGGGAGACAAGAGACAGGCCAGAGGCGCCGTGAGAAGCTTGGGCTGGGTGAATGCTCCTTGGTGAGTGAGAAGTCCTAGGAGAACTGAGCACCATGGCATGTACCTGTAGTTCCAGCAATTCAGGAGGTTGAGGTAGGAGGATCGCTTGAGCCCAGGAGGTCGAAACTAGCCTGGGCAACATAGCAAGATCTCATCTCAAAAAAGAAAGTCATTAGAAAGGGAATGTCAGAGGCAGGGCTGTCGCTGTCAGGCATGTTGATTCCCAGGCTGGAGCCGCATGAGCAGTGCACCAGGCCCTCCCAGAAGCTGTGTGTGGTAGCCAGGCCCAGGGCTCCAGGCCAGTCTGTGAGCCTGAGAACCTACTTTGTGACAGCCACTGGGAACGAAGCTGGGGAGAGACCGCGGTGTCTTTTCTTCTGGGCTTTCCACCAGTGTTCGGTGGCCTGCTGCGTGCGCGCTGATGCTACCACCGTACAGGCAGGAAGCTGGGCGGGCGATTTGCCCAGCCGCACACAGCCAGGGCGCAGAAAGGGGAGAACAGGTGGCTGCTCGTGTTCAAAACGAGTCCCTTGGGGTGCGCAGAGATAGGGTGGCAGCCAGGCCCGTTACGCGCCTCTGCGGTTCTGGGCAGATCCTGTGCTTGATGCTGGAATACAACATCATCGACAACAACGACACCCAGCTGCAGATCATCTCAACGCTGGAGAGCACAGACGTGGGGAAGCGCATGTACGAGCAGCTGTGCGACCGGCAGCGGGAGCTGAAGGAGCTGGTGAGTCCCGGCTGCTGCCGACCGCTCCCCGCCCGCCCAGCAGGCCAGGGCAGGCCAGAACGGGATGGGGCAGGGCCCGGGAACCAGCACTTGGACCTGAGTGGGCCTCGATCTCATGGAATTCTCCTCCCAGCCCAAGAAATGGGTATTAAGCACCTGCCACTTTCCAGGTAATCAAAGAGAGGCCCAGAGAGGTAAAGCAACTGGCCCAGAGTCACACAGCTCACTGGGGCCTATCCGGGACTCTCTGTCAGTGCCCACCCACCCTCCTCCATATCCCGTAGACACTTCCATTTCAGGGCCTGGAGGCCCAAATGCCAGCACCCACACCTCTTTGCTGAAGGACTTTCTATGTCCACATACATACACTCACATACATGTGTGCACAGGACAGAAGGGGCAGGGAATTCATGCCCTCTGACCTCCTGGAGCAGCCCTCAACCAATGCCTCCTGGGAGAGTGTATCAGTACCCCAGCTTCCTCACCCCTTTGGTGAGATGTGTTTGAGACACGGCTTCTCTGCCGTTTCCTAGAGTCCCTCAGTGGGATTTGGTGGCAGTACCCACTCAATGATAGCTGGATCGATGCCACCCTTCCATTATGGGCAGCCACAGTGTCCCTTCCCCATCCCCTACTGGGGTTTCTCGGGATCACCTTCTGATAAACCACCCGTACCCAAACCTCATCTCCAGATCTGCCCCGAGACCTGGACCACCACGTTGCCTTGTACCACCAAGAAAATGATGGCTCCATGAGTGTTAACAAAGGTGGGAGTCCAGGGTGGAAGCTTGGGGGAAAGAATGGTTGTAACCTGTCTGGTTTCTGTTGCAGCAAAGGAAAGGCGGGCCCACCAGGCTAACACTGCCCTCTAAGTCCACAGTGAGTTGGTTTGCTTCTCTTCGGGGCTGGGTGGAGAAGGCGGGTTGGTCTTCTGTTGGGAGTGGCAGGTAGTGCTGAGCTGGGAGGCGATGGGGGGCCGGGCACAAGAACCCCCTAGTACATGACAGGCCAGCTCTTCTGTTTCTCTTTTCTGCTCGCAGAAAGAGAAATGAAAACTAAAAGGAAAGTTAAAATATGATAAAGGGGCCAGGCGCGGTGGCTCACGCCTGTAATCCCAGCACTTTGGGAGGCCGAGGCGGGTGGATCACGAGGTCAAGAGATCGAGACCATCCCGGTCAACGTGGTGAAACCCCGTCTCTACTAAAAATACAAAAATTAGCCGGGCATGGTGGCACGTGCCTGTAGTCCCAGCTACTCGGGAGGCTGAGGCAGGAGAATTGCTTGAACCCAGGAGGCGGAGGTTGCGGTGAGCCGAGATCGCGCCATTGCACTCCAGCCTGGGTAACAAGAGCGAAACTCCGTCTCA
>PVKV010025797.1:0-29070 GCA_004027835.1 Alouatta palliata | reverse complement strand
CTGAGTCTCTGCCAGGTTTTGGTATCAGGATGATGTTGGTCTCATAAAATGATTTGGGAAGGATTCCCTCTTTCTGGATTGTTTGGAATAGTTTCAGAAGGAATGGTACCAGCTCCTCTTTGTATGTCTGGTAGAATTCGGCTGTGAACCCATCTGGACCTGGGCTTTTTTTGGGTGGTAGGCTCTTAATTGCTGCCTCTACTTCAGACCTTGTTATTGATCTATTCAGGGTTTCGACTTCTTCCTGGTTTAGGCTTGGGAGGATGCAAGTGTCCAGGAATTTATCCCTTTCTTCCAGGTTTACTAGTTTATGTGTATAGAGTTGTTTGTAATAATCT
The DNA here is from genome assembly GCA_004027835.1 of Alouatta palliata. Classification (NCBI taxonomy): domain Eukaryota; kingdom Metazoa; phylum Chordata; class Mammalia; order Primates; family Atelidae; genus Alouatta; species Alouatta palliata. The sequence continues at coordinate 28,732 of PVKV010025797.1, read as the reverse complement.
CTGATGATAGTTTGTATTTCTGTGGAATCTGTTGTGATATCCCCTTTACCGTTTTTTATTGCATCTATTTGATTATTCTCTCTTTTTTATTAATCTGGCTAGTGGTCTATTTTGCTGATCTTTTTGAAAAAACAGCTCGTGGATTTATTGATTTTTTTGAACGGTTTTTTGTGTCTATCTCCTTCAGTTCTGCTCTTAGTTATTTCTTGTCTTCTGCTACGTTTTGAGGTTTTTTTTTTTTTTTTTTTTTTTGATCTTGCTCCTCTAGCTCTTTCAATTTTGACGATAGGGTGTCGATTTTGGATCTTTCCTTGCTTCTCATGTGGGCATTTATTGCTATATATTTTCCTCTAGAAACTGCTTTAAATGTGTCCCAGAGATTCTGGTATGTTGTGTCTTGATTCTCGTCGGTTTCGAAGAACATCTTTATTTCTGCCTTCATTTCATTGTTTATCCAGTCAACATTCAAGAGCCAGTTGTTCAGTTTCCATGAAGCTGTGCGATTCTGAGTTAGTTTCTGAATTCTGAGTTCTAACTTGATTGCACTGTGGTCTGAGAGACTGTTTGTTATGATTTGCATTTGCTGAGGAGTGATTTACTTCCAATTATGTGGTCAGTTTTAGAGTAGGTGTGATGTGGTGCTGAGAAGAATGTATGTTCTGTGGATTTGGGGTGGAGAGTTCTGTAAATGTCTATTAGATTTGCTTGATCCACCTCTGAGTTCAAGTCCTGGATATCCTAGTTAATTTTCTGTCTTGTTGATCTGTCTAATATTGACCATAGGGTGTTAAAGTCTCCCACTATTATTGTGTGGGAGTCTAAGTCTCTTTGTAAGTAATTAAGAACTTGCCTTATGTATCTGGGTGCTCCTGTATTGGGTGCATATATATTTAGGATCGTTAGCTCTTCTTGTTTCATCAATCCTTTTACCATTATGTAATGTCCTCCTTTGTCTCTTTTGATCTTTGTTGGTTTAAAGTCTATTTTATCAGAGACGAGAATGGCAACTGCTTTTTTTTTTTTTTTTTTTTTTCTCTCCATTTGCTTGGTAAATCTTCCTCCATCCCTTTATTTTGAGCCTTTGTGTATCCTTGCATGTGAGATGGGTTTCCTGGATATAGCACAGCAGTGGGTTTTGACTTTTTATCCAATTTGCCAGTCTGTGTCTGTCTTTTGATTGGGGCATTGAGCCTATTTACATTTATGGTTAATATTGTTATGTGTGAATTTGATCCTGCCATTTTGATGCTAGCTGGATGTTTTTCCTGTTAGTTGATGCAGTTTCTTCATTGTGTTGCTGCTCTTTTCCATTTGATATGTTTTTGGAGTGGCTGGTACTGGTTGTTCCTTTCTATGTTTAGTGACTCTTTCAGGAGCTCTTGTGAAGCAGGCCTGGTGGTGATGAAATCTCTGAGTACTTGCTTGTTCGTAAAGGATTTTATTTTTCTTCCACTTATGAAACTTAGTTTGGCTGGATATGAAATTCTGGGCTGAAAGTTCTTTTCTTTAAGGATATTGAATATTGGCCCCTACTTTCTTCTAGCTTGTAGGGTTTCTGCTGAGAGATCTGCTGCGAGTCTGATCGGCTTCCCTTTGTGGGTAACCCAACCTTTCTCTCTGGCTGCCCTTATCATTTTCTCCTTCATTTCAACCCTGTTGAATCTGACAATTATGTGCCTTGTGCTTGCTCTTCTTGAGGAATATCTTTGTGGTGTTCTCTGTATTTCCTGGACTTGAATGTTGGTCTGCCTTGCTAGGTTGGGGAAGTTCTCCTGGATAATATCCTGAAGAGTGTTTTCCAGCTTGGATTCATTCTCTCCATCACATTCAGGTACACCTATTAAACGTTGGTTAGGTCTTTTCACACAATCCCATATTTCTTGGAGGCTTTGTTCATTTATTTTCATTCTGTTTTCTTTAATCTTGCCTTCTTGTTTTATTTCATTGAGTTGATCTTCAACCTCTCATATCCTTTCTTCTGCTTGGTAAATTCGGCTGTTGAAACTTGTGTATGCTTCACGAATTTCTCGTGTTGTGTTTTTCAGCTCCATCAATTCACTTATATTGCTCTCTAACTTATTTATTCTCATTAGCATTTCATCAAATCTTTTTTCAAGGTTCTTAGTTTCCTTGCATTGGGTTAGAACATGTTCTTTTAGCTCACAGAAGTTTCTTATTACCAACCTTTTGAAGACTGATTCTGTCAATTCATCATACTCATTCTCCATCCAGCCTTGTTCCCTTGCTGGTGAGGAATTGTGATCCCTTGTAGGAGAAGAGGCATTCTGGTTTCGGGTGTTTTCATCCTTTTTGCTCAGGTTTCTCCCCATCTTTGTGGATTTATTCACCTGTCGTCTTTGTAGTTGTTGACTTTCAGATTGGGTCTCTGAGTGGACGTCCAGTTTGTTGATGATGAAGTTATTTCTTTCTGTTTCTTAGTTTTCCTTCTAACAGTCTAGCCCCTCTGCTGTAGGACTGCTGAGGTCCACTCCAGGCCTTGCTTTCCTGGGAATCACCTGCAGCAGCTACAGAACAGTAAGGGTTGCTGCCAGTTTCTTCTTCTGGTATCTTTGTCCCAGAAGGATACCCGCCAGATGTCAGTCTGAGCTCTCCTTTATGAGGTGACTCTTTGGCTATACAAGGGTCAGGGAGCTGCTTGAGGAGACAGTCTGTCCTTTATAGGAGCTCAGGTGCTTAACTGTGAGCTCCGTTGTTCATTCAGAGCTGCTGGGCAGGTATGTTTAAGTCTGCTGCAGCAGAACTCATAACCCCCCCCTTTTTTTTTTTCCAGGTGCTCTGTCCCTTGGAGTTAGGGCTTTATTTATGAGTTTCTGTTGTGCTGCTGCCTTTTTTCAGGGCTGCCCAGTGAGGAGACAGCCTAGTCACTGTCTGCCTGCAGAGGCTTTGCTGAGCTGTTGTCGGCTCCACCCAGCTGCTGTGTGAACTTCCCTGCAGTCCTGTTTATACGGGTGTAGTTAGAACTGCCTTGGCAATGGCAGCCCACCTCTGTAATGGTGGACTCTCTCTGTAATGGTGGGCTGCCTCGGCAATGGCAAACTACCTCCATAGTGGTGGACTGCCTCGGTAATGGCAGACACCCCTCCCTGACAGAGCTGGACCATCCCGGGTTCAGCTGTGCTTGCTGTAAAACTCTCAATCCAGAGCATTTCTGATTGGTTTTTTGTGGGGGTGGGACCAGCCGAGCCTGATCACCTGGCTCCCTGCCTCAGAGCCCTCCCGCCCTTTTTTGTTGTTGTTGTTGAACGGTCGACTCTGTCTCCCAGGTGTTCTAGTCGCCTATTGAAAAGGCGCTGGGATCTCTATGATTTCCTGTGTGGCGACCAACTGCGCTGGCTGAAACAGCCGTGCTGAGATTCGTGGCACTTTTTTACCCAGGAATCTCCTGGCCTGGCTCCCTGTTTCAGTCCCCTTTTCAATCAGTTGATTGGGTGACTCTGTCTCCCAGGAGCTCCAATCGCCAGCTAAAACGGCACCTGGACCCGTGTATTTTGTACAGAGAACTGTCGCACCGGGGTACCGGCCAAAACAGCCACGCTGGCGACCCATGGGGCTCCTCCTGGGAATCTCCTGGTCTGTAGTCAATAAAAATCCATCTGTAAATGCGTCGTCCACTCACCCTCTGTGCTTTCGCTGGGAGCTGCAATCCTGAGCTGCTCCTAATCGGCCACCTTGGATCCGTCAGGGACGGGTTTTCTACAGATTTAGTATTTTCACGCATCTTCAGTGTATCTTAGTGTTACTGTGTCGTAGAATCTTTGTTGTGTATGCTGTTCGCCTGTATATAACATATCCATCTGTGGCAAGAGGTAGAATCAATTAGAATGATAACCCCAGGCTTTGCCAAATAGAGAATCTTCTTTAAAGCAAACAAAAATAATTTTTGCTATCCCCTACATGTGATAATACCTGTGCTTTTTTATTCCATCTACTTAGAAAATAGATGACTGAGAGGTACTGTGAATCAGATTTTATTAGCTACATTTTTACAATAAGTTTTATATGTGTGTGTATATGTATGTGTATATATAAATACACATACATATACACACATATATATACACACGTATGTGTGTGTATATATATATATATATTCTGTCCATAGTGCTTGGTGTGTATAACAGTCTCTTGTAATCCCTTCACGACCACCCAGAGGTCTCTGTCCCAAGGTTGGGAAGTTCTGAGTTAGAGCTCAGGGCAGGGTTCAAAAACTCAAATACACACAGGGGCTAGGTAGGCAACATAAATGAGCAAGGTAGGAAAAGAAATATCTCCTCTTCCATTTCTTTCTTAAAATGTGAAACCCCCTATGGTTAAGTATTGCTTTTCCAAATTTGATAGAAACTTGAGTGTAGAGAAGTAGGTCTCCACAATTAGAAAATCCACAAGCATGATGATAAATGATACCTGGCACTGATCCTGGGCATCAGGAAGTGACAGAGAACAGTGGTTACTGTGGTCATCCTCCGAACCTAGGTTATATCTGAAGGGGGCAACTGTTACTTATCTCCAGCTGGTTGTTGCCATACTGATTAATTTCTCAGAAGGAGATAAATATGCAGGATTTTGTGTAAGCATTCCCAATTTGTATGCATTGGTTCAGTTTTTTAAAATTAATGAAAGCCCAGCCTTGATTTACTAGATCTACTGATGTCACTATTTTGCAAGGCTACTCACTCTATGTTTTCAAAGTTTCAGTTATAGTGTTGGTGGTATAATGGTGAGCATAGCTGCCTTCCAAAGTTTCAGTTATAGAAAAAATTGTATTTGTGTTGAATCAAAATCTAATTCTTGGCTATGTTCAAGCATTGTCCTAAGTCTGCACTTGAGAGCTACACGATGAATTAAATCTTTCCTCCACAAGAGCAATCATCTCAGAATCAAACATGACGAGCGTGTTAGTGAACCTTAACTGTTCATTTCTAGGTCAGACATACTCTTGTTCTAACCATTCCTAGAATATCCTCGGATTCTCCTTTGGTTGACTTTCGAACGGGAGATGTTCCCCTTAAAATATGACACCAGAACTCTCCAAAATGCCCTAGATGTGGCTTAACCATTGCAAAAGACATTGATTCTCTTTTTCTGGTTAAAGCCTATCACCCTGTTTAGTAAACCGATCACTACCTCATAGCGAGTGCATCACAGACTGCCTTGGTTCTAAAACTGCCTCCTCCACTTTTTAGCTATGAGACCTTAGGCAGTGTACTTAATTGTTCTATGCCTTGGTTTGTTCACCTGCTTAACAGGGATAATGATTGTACCAACCTCATGGAGTTGCCATACAGATTAAGTGGTTTGATATATATAAAGTGCTTAGAACAGTGTTTTGCACATTGTAAGTGGGGTGAAAGTGTTAATAATTAACTTTGTTGTAACGATTTTCACTATGACGTGTAAGTATGCCACTAGTGTGCTCCTTCAGGTCATTAATAAAATTGCTATGCCGAGGCAATGGCTGACCCCTGCCTACATCCCTGTCTCTAGACTTGCACTGATTCAATAACCAATGAAAAGAAGTCTGATCATCTTTTTTTTTTTTTTTTTTTTTTTTTTTTTTTTGAGACAGAGTCTCACTCCATTACCAGGCACCAGGCTGGAGTGCAGTGGCGGGACCTCGGCTCACTGTAACCTCCGCTGCCCGGGTTCAAGCAATTCTCCTGCCTCAGCCTCCCAAGTAGCTGGGACTACAGGCACGTGCCACCACACCCAGCTAATTTTTTTGTATTTTTAGTAGACACGGGGTTTCACCATGTTGACCAGAAGTCTGATCATCTTAATGCTAACCTTGTATTGCCCATCTTGTCCTTGAGGGTATCTATCATGTACCAGGAACTGTGTCAGGAAAGGAGGACATGAATACAAATAAAATGTGGTCTTTACCCTCAACAGGGTCCCAGTATAACAGACAAATGGTGAAACAGAAGGATGATCACTAGGAAACAGGTATGCACAGAAAGGCCAGCTTTAGTTCCACAGACTCTTACTGAATTTCTCTAAAAACCCTAAAATGGAATGAAACCAGAGAATCATGTTTCTTTTACATTTATTTATTATATTTTAATTTCTGGGGTACACCTGCAGAACGTGCAGGTTTGTTACATAGGTCTATACATGCCATGGTGTTTTACTGCATCCACAACCCCCATCATGTACATCAGGTATTTTTCCTAATTCTATCCCTCCCTTAGATCCCCAGCTTAGACCCAGGTGTGTGATGTTCCCCTCCCTGTATTCATGTGTTCGAATTGTTCAACACCCACTTATGAGTTCTCATTGTTCAAAGTCAAACCATGTGGTGTTTGGTTTTCAGTTCTTGTGTCAGTTTGCTGAGAATGATGGTTTCCACCTTCATCCCTGTTCCTGCAAAGGACATGACCTTATCCCTTTTTATGGCTGCCTAGTTTTCCATGGTGTATATGTGCCACATTTTCTTTATCCAGTCTATCATTGATGGGCATTTGGGTTGGTTCCAAGTCTTTGTTATTGTGAACAGTACCGCAATAAACACATGTGTGCATGTGTCTTTATAATACAATGATTTATATACCCAGTAATGGGATTGCTGGGTCAAATGGTATTTCTAGTTCTAGATCCTTGAGGAATCGCCACACCGTCTTCCACAATGGTTGAACTAATTTATACTCTCACCAACTGTGTAAAAGCGTTCCTATTTCTCCACATCCTCTCCAGTGTCTGCTGTCTCCTGATTTTTGAATGATTACCATTCTATCTGGCATGACATGGTATCTCAATGTCGTTTGATTTGCATTTCTTTAATGACCAGTGATAATTAGCTCTTTTTCATATGTTTGTTGAATGCCTAAATGTCTTCTTTTTAAAAGTGTCTGTTCATATACTTTGCCCACTTTTTGATGGGGTTGTGTTTTCTTGTAAATTTAAGTTGCTAATAGATTCTGGATATTAGCTCTTTGTCAGATGGGTAGATTGCAAAAGTTTTTCCCATTCTGTTGGTTGCCAGTTCACTCTAACGATAGTTTATTTGGCTATGCAGAAGCTCTTTAGTTTACTTAGATCCCATTTATATATTTTGCCTTTTGTTGCTATTGCTTTTGGTGTTTTAGTCATGAAGTCCTTGCCCATGCCTGTGTCCTGAATGGTATTGCCTATGTTTTTTCTAGAGTTGTTATGGTGTAAGGTCTTATGTATAAATCTTTAATCCATCTGGAGTTAATTTTTGTATAAGGTATAAGGAAGGGATCCAGTTTTGGCTTTCTGCGTATGGCTGGCCACTTTTCCCAGTACCATTTATTAAATAGGAAATCCTTTCCCCAGTGCTTGTTGTCAACGTTTGTCAACAATCAGATGGTTGTGACGTGTGGCATTTTTTCTGAGGCCTCTGTTCTGTTCCATTGGTCTGTATCTCTGTTTTGATACCAGTACCGTGCTGTTTTTTTGCTTAGGATTGTCTTGGTTGTGTGGGCTCCTTTTTGGTTCGATATGAAGTTTAAGGTGGGTTTTTTCCAATTCTGTGAAGAAAGTCAGTGGTAGCTTGATGAGGACAGCATTGGATCTACAAATTACTGTGGGCAGTATGGCCAGTTTCACGATATTGATTCTCCCTAACCAGGAGCATGGACTGTTTTTCCATCTGTTTGTTTGTGTCCTCTTACTTCCTTGAGCAGTGGTTTGTAGTTCTCCTTGAAGAGGTCCTTCCCATCTCTTGTTAGTTGTATTCCTGGGTATTTTATTCTCTTTGTAGCAATTGTGAATGGGAGTTCACTCATGATTTGGCTCTCTGTTTGTCTGTTATTGGTGTATAGAAATGCATGTGATTTTTGCAGATTTTGTATCCTGAGACTTTGCTGAAGTTGCTTATCAGCTTAAGGAGATTTTGGGTTGAGACAATGGGGTCTTTAAAATATACAGTCGTATTATCTGCGGACAGTTTGACTTCCTCTTTTCCTAATCTGGCTCAGTGGGTGCCACCACCATGAAGAACAACAAGCTAAGATCCACCAGCTTGAAATTCTCACAGCCACCACAGCAGTCTGAGCTTGACCTGGGATGTTCGAGCTCAGTGGGTGGAGGGGCATCCACCATTGCAGAGGCTCGAGTAGGTGGTTTTAACCTTGCCTTTGTAAACAAAGTCACCAGGAAGTCTGAACAGGGCATACCCCATGGTAGCTCTGCAAGGCCTCTGCAGGCAGACTGTGTCACCGGACTGCCTCTTTGCTGCACAGGGCATCTCTAAAGAAAGGCAGCAGCCCTATCAGGGACTTAAAGCCCCCACTTGCCTGGGACAGAGCACCTGGGAAAAGCAGCATTGTGGGTACAGCTTCAGCAGACGTAAAGGTCCCTGCCTGGCAGCTCAGAAGACAGCAGCGGATTTCGCAGCACAGCATTCAAGCTCTGATAAAGGACACACTGTCTTCTCAAGTGGCTCCCTGATCCCTGTGTATCCTGATTGAGAGACACCTCCCAGCAGGGGCCTACAGACATCTCATACAGGAGAGCTCTGGCTAGCATCTGGCAGGTACCCCTCTGGGACAAAGCTACAAGAGGAAGGAACAGGCATCAATCTTTGCTGTTCTGCGGCCCCCAAGAGTGATTCCCAGGCAAGCAGGGCCTGGAGTGGACCTCCAGCAGACCTGCAGCAGAGAGGCCTGTTAGTTTTCAAACAGAAAGAAATAGTTGCAACATCAACAGAAAGGACATCCACTCAGAGACCCCATCTAAAAGTCTCAAACTTCAAAGACCAAAGGTAAATAAATCCATGAAGATGGGAAGAAACCAGCTCAAAAAGGCTAAAATGGCCAAAAAACAAGAACTCCTCTTCTCCTCCAAGGAATCACACTCCTCACCAGCAAGGAAACAAAACTGAATGGAGAGTGAGTTTGACGAACTGACAGAAGCAGCTTCACACAGTGGTTAATAACAAACGTCTCTAAGCTGAAGAAGCATGTTCTAACCCAACGCAAGGAAAAGGTTGGTTAGACAGATTGCTAATTACAATAACCAGCACAGAGAAGAACATAAATGAGCTGATGGAGCTGAAAAACATAGCATGAGAACTTCATGAAGTATACACAAGTTTCAATAGCCAAATCAATCAAGCAGAAGAAAGGATAGGATATCAGAGATTGAAGATCAGCTCAATGAAATAAAGTGAGAAGACAAGATTAGAGAAAAAAGAGTGAAAAGAAATGAACAAAGCCTCCAAGAAGTATGAGATTATGTGAAAACACCTAATCTACGTTTGATCCATGTACCTGAAAGTAACAGGGAGAATGAAACCAAGTTGGAAAACACCCTTCAGGAGAATATCCAGGCAAACTTCACCCAAGCTAGCAAGGCAGGCCAACATTCAAATCCAGGAAATACAAAAATCACCACAAAGATACTCCTTGAGAAGAGCAACCCCAAGATACATAATCGTCAGATTCATCAGGGTTGAAATGAAGGAAAAAATACCAAGGGCAGCCAGAGAGAAAGGTCAGGTCACCCACAGAGGGAAGCCAATCAGACTCACAGCAGATCTCTCGGCAGAAACCCTACAAGCCAGAAGAGAGTGGGGGCCAATATTCAACATCCTTAAAGAAAATAATTTTCAACCCAGAATTTCATATCCAGCCAAACTAAGCTTCATAAGTGAAGGAGAAATAAAATCTTTTATGGACAAGCAACTGCTGACAAATTTCATCACCACCTGGCCTGCCTTACAAGAGCTTCTGAAGGAAACACTAAACATGGAAAGGAACAACCAGTACCAGCCACTGCAAAAACATACCAAATGGTAAAGAGCATCAACACAATGAAGAAACTGCATCAACTAACAGGCAAAACAACCAGTTAGCATCATAATGGCAGGATCAAATTCACACACAACAATATTAACGTTAAATGTAAATGGGCTAAATGCCCCAGTCAAAGGACACAGACTGGCAAACTGAATAAAGAGTTAAGACTCATTAGTGTGCTGTATTCAGCAGACCCATCTCACGTGCAAAGACACACATAGGCTCAAAATAAAGGGATGGAGGAAGATTTACAAAGCAAATGGAAAGCAAAAAAAAAAAAGCAGGGGTTGCAGTCCTAGTCTCTGATAAAACAGACTGTAAACCAACAAAGATCAAAAGAGACAAAGAAGAGCATTACATAATGGTAAAGGGATCAATACAACAAGAAGAGCTAACTAGCCCAAACATATATGCACTCATACAGGAGCACCCAGATACATAAAGCAAGTTCCTAACAACCTACAAAGAGACTTAGACTCCCACACAATAATAGTGGGAGACTTTAACACCCTATGGTCAATATTAGACAGATCAACGAGACAGAAAATTAACAAGGATATCCAGGACTTGAACTCAGATCTGGACCAAGCAGACCTGATACACATCTATAGAACTCTCCACCCCAAATCCACAGAATATACATTCTTCTCAGCACCACATTGCACTTATTCTAAAATTGACCACATAATTGAAAGTACAACACTCCTCATCAAATGCAAAAGAACAGAAATCATAACAGTCTCTCAGACCACAGTGCAATCAAATTAGAACTCAGGATTAAGAAACTCACTCAAAACCGCACAACTATATGGAACCTGAACAGCCTGCTCCTGAATGACTACTGGATAAATAATGAAATGAAGGCAGAAATAAAGATGTTCTTTGAAACCAATGAGAATGAAGACACAATGTACTGGAATCTCTGGGACACATTTAAAGTAGTTTGTACTGGGAAATTTATAGCACTAAATGCCCACCAGAAAAACACGGAAAAATCTAAAATCAACACCCTAATGTCACAATTAAAAAAACTAGAGGAGCAAGATCAAATTCAAAAGCTAGCAGAAGACAAGAAATAACTAAGATCAGAGCAGATCTGAAGGTGATAAAGACACCAAAAACCCTTCCAAAAAATCAACAAATCCAGAAGCTGGTGTTTTGAAAAGATCAACAAAATAGATGATACACCACTAGCCAGACTAATAAAAAAGATACAAGAGAAGAATCAAAGTGATGCAATAAAAAATGATAAATGGGATGTAACCACCGATCCCACAGACTACCATCAGAGATTACTATAAACACCTCTATGCAAATAAACCAGTAAATCTAGAAGAAATGAATAGATTCCTGGACACTTACACCCTCCCAAGACTAAACTAGAAAGAAGTTGAATCCCTGAATAGACCAATAACAAAGGTCTGAAATTGAGGCAGCAATTAATAGCCTACAAAAGTCAGTTCACAGCCAAATTCTACTAGAGGTGCAAAGAGAAGCTGGCACCATTCCTTCTGAAACTGTTGCAAACAATAGGAAAAGAGGGACTCCTCCCTAACTCATTTTATGAAACCAACATCATCCTGATACCAAAACCTGGTGGAGACACAACTAAAAAAGAAAACTTCAGGCCAATATCCCTGATGAACGTTGATGTGAAAGTCCTCAATAAAATCCTAGCAAATTGAATTCGTTAGCAAGAAGTTTATCCATCACAATCAAGTCAGCTTCATCCCTGGGATGCAAGGCTGGTTCCACATATGGTGATATATAAATGTAATCCATGACGTAAACAGAACCAAAGAGAAAAGCCAAATGATCAGCTCAATAGATGTAGAGAAGGCCTTCGACAAAGTTCAGCAGCACTTTATACTACAGTCTCTCAATAAACCAGGTATTGATGGAACACATCTCAAAATAGTAAGAGCTGTTTATGACAGACCCATAACCACTATCATACTGAATGGGCAGAAACTGGTGCCAGTTTTGAAAGAGAATGCTCAACACAAGGATGCTTATTCTCACCACTCCTATTCAACATAGTATTGGAAGTTCTGGCCACAGCAATCAGGCAAGGAAAAGAAACAAAGGGTATTCAGTTAGGAAAACAGAAAGATTGTTGCTCTTTGCAGACAACATAATTGTACATTTAGAAGACCCCATCATCTCAGCCCAAAATCTCCATAAGCTGACAAACAACTTCAGCAAAGTCTCAGGATACAAAATTAATGTGCAAAAATGACAACCATTCCTATATACCAGTAACAGACAAACAACCAAGTCATGAGGGAACTCCCATTATTCTCTTTGTAGCATTCGCAATTGCTACAGAGAATAAAATACCTAGAAATACAAGGGTTGTTTAGGACCTCTTCAAGGAGAACTACAAACCACTGCTCAAGGAAATAAGAGAGGACACAAATGGATGGAAAAACATTTCTTGCTCATGGTTAGGAAGAATCAATATTGTGAAAATGGCCATGGTGCCCAAAGTAATTTATAGATTCAATGCTATCCCCATCAGGCTACCACTGACTTTCTTCACAGAATTGGAAAGAAACACCTTAAATTTCATATGGAACCAAAACAGAGCCCGCATAGCCAAGACAGTTCTAGGAAAAAAATAAAGCTGGAGGCATCACACAACCTGATGTCAAACTATACTATAAGCCTACAGAAACCAAAACAGCATGGTACTGGTACCAAAACAGAGATATAGACCAATGGAACAGAAAGAGGCCTCAGAAATGACGCCACACGTCACAACCATCTGATCTTTGACAAACGTGACAACAACAAGCACTGGGGAAAGGATTTCCTATTTAATAAATGGTACTGGGAAAAGTGGCCAGCCATATGCAGAAAGCCGAAACTGGATCCCTTCCTTACACCTCACACAAAAATTAACTCCAGATGGATTACAGATTTATACATAAGACCTAACACCATAACAACTCTAGAAAAAACCTAGGCAATACCATTCAGGACACAGGCGTGGGCAAGGACTTCATGACTAAAACACCAAACGCAATAGCAACAAAAGGCAAAATATATAAATGGGATCTAAGTAAACTAAAGAGCTTCTGCATAGCCAAATAAACTATCGTTAGAGTGAACTGGCAACCAACAGAATGGGAAGAACTTTTGCAATCTACCCATCTCACAAAGGGCTAATATCCAGCATCTGTTAGGAACTTAAACAAATTTACAAGAAAACACAACCCCATCAAAAAGTGGGCAAAGTATATGAACAGATACTTTTAAAAAGAAGACATTTCTGCAGCCAACAAACTTGAAAAAGAGCTCATTATCACTGGTCATTAAAGAAATGCAAATCAAACGACATTGAGATACCATGTCATGCCAGACAGAATGGCAATCATGCAAAAATCAGACAGCAGACACTGGACAGGATGTGGAGAAATAAATAGGAACGCTTTTACACAGTTGGTGAGAGTGTAAATTAGTTCAACCATTGTGGAAGACAGTGTGGCGGTGCCTCAAGGATCTACAACTAGAAATACCATTTGACCCAGCAATCCCGTTACTGGATATATACCCAAAGGATTATAAATCATTCTGTTATAAAGACACATAAACACGTACGTTTATTGCAGTACTGTTCACAATCACAAAGACTTGGAATCAACCCAAATGCCCATCAATGATAGACTGGATAAAAAACACGTGGCACATATACACTATGGAATACTATGCAGCCGTAAAAAAGGATGAGTTCATGTCCTTTGCAGGAACAGGGATGAAGCTGGAAACCATCATTCTCAGCAAACTGACACAAGAACAGAAAGCCAAGCACCGCATGTTCTCACTCATAAGTGGGTGTTGAACAATGAGAATACATGGATTTAGGAGGGGAACATCACACACTGGGGCCAGTCGAGGTAGGGGTGGCTAGGTGAAGGATAGCATGAGGAGAAATACCTAGTATAGATGATGAGGTGATGGATGCCGCAAACCACCGTGGCATGTGGATATACCTGTGTAACAAACCTGCACATTCTACACATGTATCCTAGAACCTAAAGTATAATAATAATAAAAGTGTTTCCAGAATCAATTCAGATGTCTGTGGACAACCATTCCTGAATTGGACAACCAATCCCAGAATTCTTTTCAATGTTGTTAAAGTCTCTTTGATTTTTATTGGTTACAAAGGTCATATTTGCCTTCCCAGTGATCTAATTTTCGTCCAGTGGTGCCACATTAAATGAGAATAGGCATCAAAAAGGGGAAATGCTTCCACCCAAAAGTGTGCGTTTGACCTAAATATTTTCTAGGGTCTTAATTTACACCTCTTCTACCATTTTTGATGGCTTGGTATTTCAAATTAGCAACCAAAACTTTTCCTTCTGTTGCTGCAGATAACCAAGAAATGGATTATATCAAATTGCTTAACATGGTCAGCTTCTTCATAAGCAGGTAGATAGCTGAAAGGTGGTCTCGCCAGTATCCGATAACCTCTGGATCCTAAGCTGTTGGAGAAGGCTCAGAAATGCAATAAAGCAGATGCTGGAAACAAGGCCAGATCTCGTTCTGCCATTAAACTTTTAAACTTGTCACCCTCTAAAGTCCCTATTGCTTTTGTCACCCAAAGACCACATAACTTGAAAGCCTCTCTATCAATCTCTATTTACAAAGAGAAGTTGTGTTTCCTTGTTCTTAATTGGAGACATACATACTGTCAATCAGAGGTTTTGAGCTACATTCACAGAGATAGTATCACCTAACTTAAACAGAATTCCATTCGAAACATAAAACTTAGGTAGGCAGTAGAGCCTTATTAATGAATCCTACTCAAAACATTCATAGATCTGTGCTGGCACCTTGAGGGAATCCTGGTTGTGAACCTCTACGTGAAATGTTCAGGTTTACAATCTTGCAAAACCTTTTTGAGTTGCAGGAATATCTGTTGCCTCACAAGTGAAACAAGTCCATTTTCTTGAGCACTGAGGTGTTCCCCAGCCTGGCTTTTCTGCCTAGAAAATGCCATTTTTGTAAAGAGCTGTCATGCTTCGTGTCCTTTGGCTTATGATTTAGCTGTTCAGGGAAAGTGCAGGCTGCTCTCACTGGCTCAGTGCTGGTGATATGTGTTTTTGTTTTATTAAATCTTTAAAATACTGGGCTTGTTTTTTATGACCTCCATATATTCTTTTGTTCTTCTCTGTGACTTGTTAGATCAGTTTTTTTCTTCCTTTGTGAAAATATTAGTGCCTTTCCAAGGAACATCGTGGTCTCCAGAATGGCTATCTAATAAAATGGAAGAATGTGTTGAGCTTAATGTTCGATCCGTCAAGGCTTTGACTCACAGATGCTTCACTGATGGGGAGGTTTGAGGCTTCTCAGACATGGCCCACAGAATCGCAAATCTTTGTTCTTGCCAGACTTGTTTTGACAAATCTGAGATCATTTGGCACTAATCATAGAGCTCTTTGTAAAATAAAGGTACCAATGGTTTATGTTCCAAGTACAGACAAGTGTTTGTGATTAAAAGTCACTAAGAAACTCTCAGTTAAGTGGATACAAGTTCTTCTGGTGGTAGCTTCATCTTGTACGCAAATGAGCCTGGGGACCCACACACCTGTGCATAGGTAGCCTCATTCTACTGCCCTCAAGGGAAACTCTGCTTTGGGGATGCTGAGGAAGAAGAGAACATCTGCAGCTGATAAATCTCAGTGGGCCTGCTGCTCCAAGGTTTCTAATTATACCCAGTTCCTACTGCTTCTAGAACAAGGTCATGTAATGAGTGAGTCGCCATCTCATGGTTCTGTACCTGAACAGAGGTGACTCAAAAAGTTTTAATTAATCTTGATGCAACTTGGCTACCCCACTAATGTGAATCCCCAAATAAACCGTGACATCCAGCTGAACTTGTTCCTGTGCATACCGTGTCTCGCAGCCCATCGTGTACTGTTAGTTTTGGCAAGTACACTACAGCATATAATAAATCATGGAAGGAAAAGGCTTTTTGGCCTAGCATGGTTCAGCCTGCTGTAACGTTAGAATACAGAAAGCAGTTCTGTTTTTAGACATCCTTTTACTAACCCAACATTCATAATTTATTATTTCACTGTAAAATTCCTGCAACACGACACCAAAAGTAGTGCTGCCCTTTAATTAAGTGCTCTCGGTAGGAAAAACGTGAAACTGATGTGCAAAACCTCTCTCTGTGCACAGTGATTGATAGTGATTACATCTTTATGAACCCAGCCCAAAGGTTTCAACTTCCTGATGGGTGAAGAAGTCTATAGGGCCACTTCCTGAGTCTGCCTGGCGGGGATCAGTCACTGCTAACAAAATTGGAGTTAATTCAGAGGCACAACTTAGAAAGGCTGAGGTTTTATGAAGCCTGTAGCTGTCTATACTTTGTCGTAAGCCTACATGACCTTGCTCCTCATTTCCATAAGCACCTGTGACCAGACTTAACGCCATGTCCGTCCACACTTAGGGAAGTTGTAATGCAGAGAGTGAGGGGACCCTGTGTGTCACATGGGTGCATGAGTAGGACATTAGAGCCAGAAGAGGACCTTAAGTTATTGCATTTTTAATTATGTTTTCAACCATTATTTTTAGGCAAGGTTACTATTTTAAATAGTATCACTAAATGTTCAACTAAAATCCCAAGGCAGGCGTTCCCCAGCTCATCCCTGTTTGCACCGTGACTTTGTCCACCATCAACTAGGTATTCACATCAGCCCAAGCTCATAACACCTTACTGAACGGTAAGAGTCAGATTTCCTGTATCTGAAATATTTCAGGTTTCTGGAGAGAGAGGTAACACATCCATCCAGGAAGGCAGTATGTGTGTTATGTGAACTCTTTGGTATAAGTTCAGCTATTTTCAGTCATAACGGTAGCAACCAAAACAAAAATTCTATGCTGTCCCGTCATTTAATCATCTTATCAGTGCGTCCAAGGTGACTGTTCTCAAGAGCTGTGTTGATACAACGTGTGTGTTATTTTCTGCTGTTTTCACAGATTTGGGCCAGGCTTAGTCATCTATTGGTACGGATTTATCCAGGAGCTGGATTGCAACCGGGAAAGGGGCATCCTGCTCAAAGCCTGTTTCCCTACGAACATTGTCACCTTATGCCACAGCGTGGCTTGACCCTGAAGATCCTGGAAGAGAAGCTGGGAGGAAAAGGTGAATCCGGAAGCAATTTTACTTTCCTGCACTGCAAGATCCTGGCAACATCTGCCCTGAACTTCAGCTGAACTCTTGCTGCCCATAGTCACACTGCTACCTCTTTAGACAAACATATCAAGAGTTTCTGTTTTCCTTCATCCCTTGCTGATGTGAACAGCCAAGAACTACAGACACAACCCACTCCTTACCAGCATTTCTGTCTGTGTCACACAGTTAGTTTATAGATAGTCATAATCTTTCTTTCTTCCGGATGGTTTCTCCTTGTATGCCGAACAAAAGAAAAACCGTGAAGCCTGAAAGGTGTGATTTTCAGTTCTCCTCCCAGTTACCGAATCTCCCTCTTATTTTGTTTCCCTAAGCCTCCATTCACTCACCTCTCTCCACACGCACTCACGGAGACCCAGTGTTGTGTCACCATCGTGGAATAATCTCGCGCAAACCTAGGAGCGTTGAAGCCACGAAGTCCGAACCACTTTTGCACTCACCTGCAGAGCTCCAGAAGACCTTGATGGCAGGCCGTGCTGTGTGTTTGCTATATTCCGTCTTTACGGCTTCCCGACTTCGGTGACAGTAAGCCAAGCTGCAAAAATACACTGGATGAGAATTTCCTCTTTTTATAATGTTACTTGAACAGCAAATATTTTAGATCTATCTAATGTGGAAGTGTTAGTTACACTGAGCCTGGAAACCACACTCCTTTAGACTGGGGGCTGAGAGGAGACGGCTGAAGCTGAGTGCCAGCGTTGAGGATTTATTTTTAAACATGGCTAGTTGTCATTATGTTTGTAAGCTAGTACTTTTATGAGTAGAGTTTTTTTTAAGGCACACACTGTACACTGCTTTGTATATGCATTTTATACCATGTAATTATATAACACCGAAGTTCAGCATTAGAAACGTTTAGCTTTGTATGAACTAAGTGTGCCGGAAATAAACCTGGAGCAATTTTTAAATAAGCAAAATAAAGGAGATTTTGTATTCATTCACTCTAATTTATTCACTTTTATGTACGGCAAATCAGACTCTATTCTAAAGCGAAACATCAATAAGTTAATAATAAACCTATTTTTTAGGAAATTGAGTATTAATCTGTACCCAAAATGTATTTAGTAAAATATTTGCCCCCCCATGCTGACAAAACATAACTTTTATAATGTTGAATAAATGATTTGGGAAATATTAATAACAACAGTGTAACTTTTGCAAACAGCTTTAACTCATATACATTAAATCAAAAGCGAGAGGAAGAAGATGATGAAATGCTAAAGAACTATCAGGCCAACTTCTGTTTCAGTATGAAGTTCATTGTGCAAGCTTCTGAGTGACATACGATGCTCTGAAACCACTAGTGTATTGCCTTGATACACACACACACGCACATGCACGCGCTTTAAACAAAAACGTTAAAGGCAGGTTTCCTAGCATGTTCTAAACTGCTTTCTCTTTACGAATAAATTATATTTATCTGTACAGATGCTGAAAATCCTGTTAAATCCTTGTCAAGGATTTGTGTCTTGTACATTAAACAAATTTATGATGAACGTGAACAAATTTAAAAAATAAAAAAGGTACTTGCGTTTGATATATATTCTTTTACCTGTTGCCCTGACATAATGTGTTGTGAGAAGGTATTGCTGTTCCCAGCAAAGGTACTACCTCCTTTTTATGAATGAGGCTCTAAACTCTGGCCCTTAAAAATCAGAAAGAACCCAACAATAAACTCTACAGACTACAATAAGGTTACGAATGAGTCGAAAGAAGTTTATCACACACAAAAACTAATGTGATAATTATACTACTTTTGAAGTGGAGGAGTGTGGGAAAGAAGGGAGTAATGTTCCCCAGTTGGAAGCTTAAAGTCTCCTTGGTTTGTTTCTTTTTCTGTTAAAAATACTTGTCTGTGTTCCATCTCTATACGTTGCCTGCTTGTTTGGTTTCTTTAGTTTAGACAATATAAACATCAACCCCAGAAAGTAGACGCGGCATGACAACTTATTTTTATGGCTGTCGTCATTAGAACGCTAACATTGAAGCCAAATCTTGTTTTATGGTGCATTCTGCACACCATGCTAATGAATTATGCAAAGCCAGAAAGCCAGAGCTTGTGTAAAACGTAAAACTGAATGACGTTCTCCCCGGCATATACAGACTCGTCAAGCATCTGCCCTCACGAACACATAGGAGACCATTTGAAGTCTGGAAAGCGATCAACTCAAAGCAAAGCTGATCCAGTACTGATATTTAAGGCAGCCACATAGACTCCTTCCCAGCTCGCATCTGTACCCCCTCAAAAAAAACAGTTGTACATCCTTTTTTTTTCTTTCGCCTTCTAGTGAAGCATGCGTCCGCTCTTTACAACACTCCTAAAATCTTATATAAAAGGAAGTCTCGGGGGTCTAAGGTAGTAAGCTGGACCTCCAGGGGAAATAATTTTCTTGTAACTGTACGTGTGTATACCTGTTCGTTATTTGCAAGGCTTGATTCCCCCTGGAAAAGATGATAAATGGTTGGTCTTGAAGGGGGGGTGCATTAACTCACTCAGGCCTCCAGGGGACTGCTTAGGGCCCTGATGCGGTAATCTACCTAAATGGTCCCTGGCGAGCCACACTAATTAATGCTGAAGTGAACAGTTAATTCACTTGCCTCTCACTGGGGAGCTACACCCATTGTTTCTTTTCTGTTTGGAATCAAGATGCCTTTGATGAGTCCTCTTTTTAACTGTTCTTATCTAGAGACCTGGTGTCTCAGTTGCCTTAAATCTTGACTGCTTCCATATGCCTCCTCCCTTCACTTTCCACTTTTGCCACTTTTCATCTTCCCCTTCATTAGCCTTTGCCAGTTTCCCTCCACACAGACATGGACCCTGCATTTTTCTCATGACTCTCAGGCTCTTTTTCTACAAGATTATCCCAGGACCAAAACGTATCCCATCTAAGTCCTGATGCATACGTCTGGTTGGGGAGCGGGGAGCAATTGGCCTAATCTCTTTGGGGAGAAGCGCAACGTAAGCGTCCTCCACATGCCTAAATACTCAAGTGCACATGTGGCACCAGAAGGATCGTAAAACTTTTAACTTATGTAAGATCATAAGATTTTACAGGGTTAAATATGGCTTGAAGTTCATGCCTTCAGTAAACGTTTTGGCAAAAGGAGCAAAAAAAAAAAAAAAAATAAGGTTTTATAGTTCCTTTCAGCCTGAGTGGTGGTGTTCAGCTGATTAAAATAACAAAATGTCTGTCTGATTTAGCGAATCTCTCCTCGCTCATTCCTTGCCATTTTCATGTGATCTGATGGGAGCAAGTTGTCTCAAAGTATAACTATTTTGTGACAACATGAGAGGAGAAAATCTCAGTAGACACATTCTTGATTAGGGTTAAGGAACAAAGCAGGCTTAACTTGAGAGGAAACTCAAGGGCAAACAATAGAAGTTTGCCGCAACGTCACCATTTATGGGAAGCGCCTATCTGAACCTGTCTCTGTAAAGTCAGTCGTGGGTTATGGAAGGGTCATGTGTTTGGATCATTTAATCTTGTTACTCTAAACTAACCTTCCTACATTTAGTAAACATGATCTGAACCTGTTTTATTAAGAACATGCCTGGATTCCAAAGATTAAATAAGGAAGATGGAATTATGAATTAAATAATAACCTGAACAACTTGGGTTCGCCTTGTGTTTTTCACTTTCCTGCTATTGTTTTGAATATGGCTGTAAGACAAAGAGCTGCTTAGGTCAAGCGCTATAAATTACAGTTTTCATACAATAGTAATCCACTAAAATGATTTCAAAGCCTGATCAAAGTACTTCAAAAAGACTTTTAAAATATTTCCACAGTACAGGGGAAGGGAAATGCTCACTTGGTGCCTTAATTTGTTTCACTTAGTATAGCAAAGTTCGATCTGGGTATCATACTCACTTTGTATAAAATCCAACTCATTGTTTAAATAATTCCAACTTGTTCTTGTTGTTTAATGTGTAGGTAAAGGAGATTTAAGTTTTCATCTACTTAAGAAGAACAGCTGAATATTTGGAGTCACCTGTAAGAAAAGATCATAGAGGAACATTTTAAAGTAAGCCCACCTTAATAGTATTTAATTGTGTTACTCAAGGTATTCGTTAAAACTGTCCAACTCCCTGCAATTAGGATAAAGTGGATCTCAGGGGATTCATTTGGCATCTTAATAATAATCATGCCAACAGATGTATTTATTTTTTCATCCCTTTTCTCTCATCACTTGGATTTATCCTAAGCTGTCTCATTTTACAGGCAAGGATAATGGGAAGTACACTAGTGATAGCACAGCTAAGCAAATTCTAGGCTCAACCATATATAAAGATAGTGTGCACTGCTGCAACAATGTCAGGCTCAACCAAAGACTCATGGTACGATGTCAGGGTAATTTTTACTTTTTAAAACGAAGGTTGTATTGAAATGCTGACATGAAATAAAACCAAGTCAATTAGGTAATAACAATTGAAGTTCAGAGTTTAATTGAGGGCTGAACATGAATCCAATGACCATTAACCTGAAGTGGTCATTAATTCCCCTGGAAACTGCCTTGGTTAAAGGTATTTCTACAATAACTACCACTTTTTTTTCTTTAAAAAAAAAAAAAAAAGCCTTGTCATTTTAACATTAAACCTATTCAGAAATAACATTAGGGAATAACAATTTAGTGGGTCTATAGCTGACCTTCTGTATTTTACATTTTAATTGAATTTATTTTATAGGGCAAATGAAAATTTAGATAAAACCACCTCTTCTTTGCAGGAAACCACTTTTGTTAAGTCAACAAAGTTATAAGCACCCTTTATTTGATTGCTTTTGTTTCATGTCAATTGTTGACTTATTTCTGTACTTGCTTAATTCGATATTTTTGACTAGACTGTAAGCTCCGTGAAAGTAGAAATTACACTTACGTTGTTCACTTTAGTCCCTAATGCCTACCAGAGTTCCTGGTGCACAGCAGGTATTCACTAAATGTTAAATGAGTAAATGAATGACAGAGCTTTATTAAACATGTTATCACTCACTTGTATTAGAAAATAATTGGAACCTTTAACTTTCTCATTTTTTTCATCTGAAAAAGTATTTACTAAAATTAGAGAAAGTCAGGTGTTGATAAGAATTAATTACTTTAGAAACTCCCCAAAATGTGAAATAAAGCAAATTCATCAACAAGAGTGTTTTAGTACACACACTTAGTGTTAAGGGGGGATTCATGTCAATTTTCTGTTGCACCTGTCCTGAAGTTAGTCTTAATACATTACTGTTTATACACTATGCTGCTAAATGAGAATATTAAAAATATCTCTCTTTAAGAAGAAATGGCTTATCTTTGTATTTCCATTAGAAACTTTCTCTCCAAATCATGGCAGGGTCCCAAATCAAATGTGTTTCACACACAGACTTTGGAATATTCAGTGGAATTATTAGATTAACTGCAAATGATACTGTTAATTGCTCCCTTTTATAATGCTGAGTTGATGGCAAAGTGCTTCCCGGCCGTAGAAGTGATTGGCTGGCTCGAGAGAGAAGGGTTATTTGGTCGTTTGCCAATAGGATCTGACCTTTGGAGAGATACTGTCCATGAACCACTCAGTGGGTGTTTCCTTGTTAGTCATTAATTCAGAGTATATTATTACTTGAAAGCCAAAGGCTTCTGGCATATTTCCTCATAATTTGGAAACTTGTAGCACAAAAGGAGCTGGAACTTCCACATTTCTTCTTATTTGCCAGTTTCCCAGGACTTAATTTGTTGGAGCTCTCTACGTGTGATTCCTTCCATGAGGGGTCTGGAGAGAACAGACCCCCAGTACACATATCACTAAGACCAGGTCTTTGGTTCCAGGTGATAATTCTGTCATATATTTCTAGCATTAAAACTATTTAAGACACAGATATTTATGGAGTCCCTAATGTATATTAGAAGTATGTGAGGTGCTATGGGGAATTTTTTTTAATACAACCAAAGATCCTCTTCTTGAAGAAAAATAAATCATTACTTGTCAAAATGAAACCACCACAAAATATTTGGAAACTTTAGAAAAGGAAATCAATTAAGAGGGAAATCTATGAGGTTTTTAATAAGATATTTTAACCCTAGACTATGGGCAGCAAGTAGCTTTCTCTTTGCTTATTATGGTGGCTGTATTCACTGCTATTAAGCATTTCCAAGGCCAAGTTCAGCTCCACACTAAGGCTTTGATCTAGTTTTTAGAGTAGGCAGTGATCACATGGATGCCACATATTTTCCATTCCTGCTCTGGGCCATTCATGTTCAGTGCAAGTATAAATAAATTCTGAGCATTTGAAACAGAATTCATACCTATTCATCGGCCTATGTAATAAAACAAGAAATAACTTGTTCTGATAGTTCTGTACCATCAAGCAAGGCGTCTGTCCATGGCTAAGGTCTGTCTAGCAATACAAATGAGCTAAATATGTCATTGAAATCATAAAAATATGATTTTAAGCCTCAAGATAAACACTAGATGGGCACAGATTATTATTTTCACTAAATATCTACAAGTTAAAAGATATTATTGATGAAAAACATTAGGCCTGTATATTTTGGCCCTGCATAAAGATCTTGAGATTCAAAGATTATATTAGTAAATTTGCACATTTCTAGTTTTGGGAATTTGTTTTCTTTTTCTCTCTCTTTTTTTTTTTTTTTTTTTTTCAGGGGGAAGGGTTGGTTGTTTTTGTTTGTTTTTTCCCTACTTAAACCAGGCTAGGGATTTAAGGTCAGTAGCACACACTGCCTCCTTTATCGTTCATGGCCTTTATATCATCTGGGTATCAATTTTCTGCTTAGTACAGGACATTTTTATAAGGTAGTGACTAATAGTGGTTTGAAAATATGTTCGCAAAAAGAAGTGTTAAAATATTTTCAAGGATAGAGAAGATGGTTTGCTTTACATGGTAAGACAGTGTTGTTAAATACTTGCCATGAAGCCATACATAATTTTGCTAAAATCTTTAAATTGTATCAGTTCATTAATTCTGGCAGCTAAAATAATGACAATCATTGCACATGGAAAATGAGGTAAAAATCTAAAAGTATCATATTTTGTACTAATTTGAATAGAAGAATCCATCTTGGTTTCAGAGTTACAATTTTTAAAAATAAGTTTTTCAGTAAATGAAAAAGATAGCAAGGCAACATAACAAAGAAGGACAGAAGAGCAGAACAACGGCAGAGATGGCAAAGTGGCCGTGAGCACCTTGCGCAATGATGTACAACTCAATCTTTTGGTAAATTACTTTCATCTTGTTTCCCCACTGTCCTTGAAAGTATTTCCCAATGACAGAGGAGTTAAAAATGGCAAAATGGGGGCACAGAATGTACCTCTTAACTTCCTATCCACTGTCCGTTCCTTCATAGGGTTAATATTTTATTCCAGGGAATTTTCAATGCCATAAGTTATGTTGACTATTTAGGAAGTAAAAGGTCCTGGTATATTTTTAGTGACCATTCTGAACCTTACTGTTTTGATCCTGCCCTGATTTCTATGGTAGAAGTCAGCTGGGCATTTTGACAGAAACAGTTCTCATTTTATTAGTACTTCACTATCCTAAAATCCTTAACGTTTGACGACAGTTTCTATACATTGCCATGTAGCCTAAGGATGTGCCACTAAGAATGAATTTGGAAGGACTGAAGACAGTTTTTTCCTTTGGCAGATTTATATATTGACTTTTCTTCCATTGAAAAAAAAAATCCACAGATATTACCTTATCCTTACAGGAAGAGAAGATGGTAAACATAATATTAAAACTAACAGCAATTCATGAACATCTACTGACCACCACCAAGAATGACCAGTATGTAATATTCTAGAACTGCAGCCAGTACAGCCTAGTGGCTAAGACACAAGCTTTGATGATAGTCTGGAATCCCTGCCTCTTCACTTAGATATAGCCAAACTCTCTAAAATCGTCAATTTCTTCATTTGTAAAATTGAAGTTATGCCTATCACACAGGACTGTTATGAGGGTTAAATAAGATTAGTGCTTAATACACTATAAAGCATAGCTCTAATAAAACTAATATACTGCAGTTGTATTATGTGTAATATAATTATTATATGCTATCTGAATTATTAATATATGCTACCTGAAAAATAAAAATAACTTTTAAAAATAAATATTAAAATATGTATCCACCCAATCACAAATATTAAATTGTACTATAAAATGTGGCTGGACATGGTGGCTCACGCCTGTAATCCCAGCACTTTTGGAGGCTTAGGTGGGCAGATCACTTCAGGTCAGGAGTTCAAGACCAGCCTGGCCAACATGGTGAAATGCCATCTCTACTAAAAATACAAAAATTAGCTGAGCATGGTAATGTGCATTATAATTATTAATTGTATTACTACACCCATAGAACATTCTACTTAAATGATATACAGCATTAAAAATGTGTGTTTCACTAAAAGATGTGTAGCATGGCTTATTAACGCTTTTCTAAAGCTCATTTAGGAAAAGCTATTTTCCAAAACTTTTTTTTTTTTTTTTTTTTTTGAGACAGAGTCTCACTCTGTCGCCAGGCGCCAGGCTGGAGTGCAGTGGCTCAATCTCGGCTCACTGCAACCTCCGCCACCTGGGTTCAAGCAATTCTCCTGCCTCAGCCTCCCAAGTAGCTGGGACTACAGGCACGCACCACCATGCCCAGCTAATTTTTGTATTTGTAGTAGAGATGGGGTTTCACCATGTTGGCCAGGATGGTTTCGATCTCTTGACCTCGTGATCCACCCACCTCGGCCTCCCAAAGTGCTGGGATTACAGGCTTGAGCCACCGCGCCCGGCCTATTTTCCAAAACTTAAGAGACAGGCAGAACAAGACCCTCCTTAGAGAGTGGGCATATGTTTAGTTGATTGTTTTCACAGACAGATGTCTGGTTTGACATTCCTCTGCTCAGAGGAGAAGCTCAGAGACCGTGAGCCCATGTTTCTTTTGATAGTGACCAAAGCCTTTGCCATAAATACAGCTTGAAATGCAGCTTCAGTGGCGGCACAGCACAGGAACCAGCCAGGACTTCCATATCTGACTGACGGCTCAAATCCACCATGCATGAGATGAGCCCCCTAAAGGTACACAGGTTTGTCATAATAGAAAAGCTTTCTTTAAAAGGATTGAAAGACCTTCTCCAGGCCATGGTTCATTCTTAGCTGTGAAATACCTTCTTCAGGCTGTTCTTTTCAGTGAAAGATAGCATAAAATGCTGTTCGAATTTGATCTTTGAAAAAATAAAAAGGCAAAGCAAAAGGAATTTGGGGAAATCACTAGTTTGTTCCTGAATTCTTCATTTGATGGATGACTGTGACACTTTTTGGGGTGGCTTTTTAAAAGACATGACTTTTGACAGCACATCACTTCTAAACGTAAACCTTCTTAGGTCACAGACAAGCTGTATCATTTCTAAGTAATTGAACCAAGTATTAATGCTCCCCTCACAAAACACAGGCCCGTGATGTTGGAGGCAGATTCTGAAACAGCTCTCCTAGGCAGCTGAAAACACTGTTACAAAAGTGCCAGGTATGGAAAAGTGACTTCTCTCATCTGGGGTCTTCAGAACATTCTACAAACAATTAACTAAGCTTCAGATCTAAGTTCCAGTTAACTAAGCTGCCTTAGATAAATTGGTCTTTGTTGCTTACAGAGGATTTAACTATTGTCGTTTGGCTTCTTGTAGAAGTTGCTTATTTACTTTAGAACAGTAAAGAGAACTTGAAAAAATACACTGAAGAGAATGGTTTCTCCCTCCGTAATATATGCTATGTGAAAAATAAAAGTAATTTTTAAAAATAAATATTAAAATATGTATCTGCCCAATCACAAATATTAAATTGTAGTATAAACTGTGGCTGGACATGGTGGCTCACACCTGTAATCCCAGCACTTTGGGAGGCTTAGGTGGGCAGATCATTTCAGGTGAGGAGTTCAAGACCAGCCTGGCCAACATGGTGAAATGCCATCTCCACTAAAACTACAAAAATTAGCTGGGCATGGTGATGTGCATCTGTAGTCCCAGCTACTTGGGAGGCTGAGGCATGAGAATCACTTAAACCCAGGAGGCAAAGGGTGCAGTGAGCCAAGACCACGTCACTGCACTCCAGCCTGGGCAACAGAGCAAGACTCTGTCTCAAAAAAATAAAATTAAATAAACAAATAAGTAAATTGCCTGGACCAGCCTATATTCAGTACTCAGAGACTGTCTTTTCATAGTTCGTTAGTAATATCTCATAGAACACTGAAAGAGAGGATACCAAGTTGAGGCATATCGGCAGGTTCTTTGAGATGCACTCTCCAAACTTCCTCGATTGGTGGATGGGAACATCTGAAGGTGGTGTGTGCTGTCATGCTGCCCTCAATGCAGTGCCCTCAATAGCTCCTTCTATTGCAGATGGGTTGCATAAATTACAAAAGGGGAAATAGGAGAGGAAAAATATTATTACCTCTTTTAACTCACAAATAATAAAAACTCAGCATAACAGAATTTACAGGTCTCAGGAATAAATCTACAAGGGACCCATTTAGCATGGTATAAAGATAATCCAGAAATCAATGAATCTAGGAGCTGATTTCTTGAAAAGATCAACAAAATAGACCACTAGCCAGATTAATAAAGAAGACAGAAGCAGCAAATAGATACAGTGAAAAATGATATCCCACAGAAATACAAACTACCATCAGAGAATACTATAAACACCTCTACACAAATAAGACAGAAAATGTAGCAGAAACTTTTTCTACCACATTTTTTCTACTACACACTTGGGAGGGTGAACACTTACACCCTCCCAAGACCATAAACCAGGAAGAACTTGAATCCCTGAATAGACCAATAACAAGTTCTGAAATTGAGGCAGCAATTAATAGCCTACTAACCAAAAAAAAATCCAGGACCAGATGGGTTTACAGTCAAATTCTGCGAGAGGTACAGACAGGAGCTGGTACCATTCCTTCTGAAACTATTCCAAACAATAGAATAAGAGGGAATCCTCCCTAACTCATTTTATGAGGCCAACGTCATCCTGATACCAAAACCTGGCAGAGACACAAGTAAAAAAATTTCAGGCCAATATCCATGATGAAAATTAATGGGAAAATTCTCAATAAAATACTGGCAGACTGAATCCAATCAAGTTGGCTTCATACCTGGGAAGCAAGTTTCGACACAGGCAAATCAATAAACGTAATCCATCACATAAACAGGACCAAAGACAAAATCCACATGATTATCTCAGTAGATGCAGAGAAGGCCATTGACAAAACTCAACAGCCCTTCACACTAAAAATTCTCAATAAACTAGGTATTGATGGAACATATCTCAAAATCATAAAGAGCTGTTTATGAAAAACCCACAGCCAGTATCATTGTGAATGGGCAAAAAAAATGGAAGCATTCCCTTTGAAAACCAGCACAAGACAAGGATGCCCTCTCTCACTGCTCCTATTCAACATAGTATTGGAAGTTCTGGCCAGGGCAATCAGGCAAGAAAAAGCCAGTTAGAATGGTGATCATTAAAAAATCTGGAGACAACAGATGCTGGAGAGGATGT
The DNA here is from genome assembly GCA_004027835.1 of Alouatta palliata. Lineage (NCBI taxonomy): Eukaryota > Metazoa > Chordata > Mammalia > Primates > Atelidae > Alouatta > Alouatta palliata. The sequence goes on along the minus strand of PVKV010025797.1, from coordinate 217 downwards.
GGAGAAACAGGAACTCTGTTACACTGTTGGTGGGAGTGTAAATTAGTTCAATCATTGTGGAAGACAGTGTGACGATTCCTCAAGGACCTAGAAATAGAAATTCCATTTGACCCAGCAATCCCATTACTGGGTATATATCCAAAGGATTATAAATCATTCTACTATAAGGACACATGCACACGAATGTTCATTGCAGCACAGTTTACAATAGCAAAGA
>PVKV010025796.1:18887-29164 GCA_004027835.1 Alouatta palliata | reverse complement strand
AAGCAATTCTCCTGCCCCAGCCTCCCGAGTAGCTGGGACTACAGGCACGTGCCACCATGCCCAGCTAATTTTTGTATTTTTAGTAGAGACGGGGTTTCACCATGTTGACCAGGATGGTCTCGATCTCTTGACCTCGTGATCCACCCGCCTCGGCCTCCCAAAGTGCTGGGATTACAGGCGTGAGCCACCGCGCCCGGCAGGTTTTTTTGTTTTGTTTTTTACCATAATGTGATGATCTGTGGCCATATTTATAGTTTGCCCTAGGTTTTTGGGAATCTAGATTCTTTTTTTTTTTTTTTTTTTTTTTGCATTAATAGTTCATCCTTCTGAATCCAAATTTGGAAAATACCCTTCCTATTTGGCTTTAATTCCTGAGGTGAATACTGAGGCTGGTACTTGTGGAGTAGGAAGTCTAGGGTCAGGGTCATTTGTAAAGTTCACATTTGTGTTGTATCATGTTGGAGTCCTCAGCTCCAAGTGAGCTTGTTTATATAGCTTGTTTCTCTTGGCCCCTTTCTCTGATGTTACTCTAATCTACGAACAAAGGCTTTATTAACTTCAGAGTTCTGAAAGAGTTTTTTAGGTCCTTCTGACTAGAGTATATTTTATCAGTAGTGGTTTAAGTATTTGTGTGGGAGGGTTCCTGGGAGGTGGGCAGGAACATGGCAGGGCTAGGATCTGGCACACTTTGATATGGATACTTCGGCTGTCTCTTAGTTTTACTTTATATTGTAACATCCTCCCATCAAGAAGCCAGTGATATCTCTGTTTTTAGCAGTCTGGATAACTGATTGAGGACCTAGACCATTAATGTCTGACTCATGGTTCGCTTTTAAGCTTTTCTCATTAATAGGCAAGTTGTAACCACTATCCTAAGACATGGGGGACATTTCTTGGCCACCCTGTCAAGTTGGTTAGAAAAATGGAGCCACCACCCCTTTTTAGTGGTCCTAGTATTTGGGTAAGTACTCCCCCGGCTAGTCCCTGCCTTTTTTGGGACAAATAAGTCAAAAGGCTTAGCCAAGTGAAGCAGGGCTGCAGTGGGGAGCAGCAGTCACTTTTTGTTTGCTTGGTTACTTGTTTTTAGTTTTTTGAAGGCCCAGTTGTATTGTTTCTCTTATTTAAAAGGGTCTGACTCTGCCTCTTACAGCTTTTTATAAAACAGCTTTGTTAAAATACCCAAATTGGGAATTTATATATGACAGAATCCTGCCATTTTCAAGAATTTATGTAACTTTTTTTGGTTCTGAGGAGGAGGTATTTGATAGATAGCCATTTTCCTGTCCTGGGAAAGAAACCTCTGTCCCCGAGAAATTAAATAGCCTAGGGCCTTTTTTTTTTTGAGGTCTTCTACCCACTTTCAGCTAGAAAGTTTAGGGTACAGTATTTTTACTAGATTCCTCTTTAGAGGGGCTAGTAATTAAAATATCACTTACATATTATACTTTTTTCTTTTAAAATAAAATTCCTATAATCCTTGGAGACCCTCCCTCCCTGTTTTCACCTTATTTCAACACTGTAGATTCCATCTCAAGAAACCACTTGTTTGCCTATCTATAAGAAGCAATTCCTCATTTATCCATGTTTTATCATGAGATTACAGCAGTTCATCACATCTTTAGTCTGTTTTTTGTTTTTGTTTTTTAAGAGACAAGGTCTTGGTCTGTCCTCCATGTTCTAGTACAACGGCATGATCATAGTTCATTGTAGCCTTGGCCTCCTGACCTCAAGAGATCCTCCTACCTCAGCCTTCCAAGTGGCTGAGACTACAGGTCTGTGCCACCATGCCTGGCTAATAATTTTTTGTAGAGATGGCCTCTTGTTACCCAGGCTGTTCTCAAACTCATGGCCTCAAGCGATCCTCCCACCTTGGCCTCCAAAAGTACTGGGATTACAGGCATGAGCCATCATGCCTGACCCAGGCTTACTTCTCATTCTAGTTCTCTTGCTATGTCCATCAAACCTGCACTTGTCTCCGCTAAAGTCTTAAAGCCCACAAAGTTACTCATGAGAGATGGAATCACCTTTTCCCAAACTCCTCTTAATGTGGATAGTTTGACCTCCTTCTATGAATTATGAATTTTCTGAATGGCGAATCCTTCAGATTCGTGAATCCTTTCCAGGTTTTCAGAGGACTTTGCTTAGATCTCTCAGAGGAATCACTATCTGTGACAGCTATAGCTTTTTTAAGTATATTTCTTAAATTATGTCTTGAAAATTGAGATACTCTGTGATCCGTGGGTTACAGAATGGATGTTGTGTTAGCAGGCATGAAACAGCATTCATCTCCCTGTCATTAGCGCTCCTAGGTGACCAGGTGCATTGTCAGTGAGCAGTAATATTTGAAAAGACTTTTTTTTCCTAAGCAGTTCTCAACAATAGGCTTCAAATATTCAGTAAACTATGCTGTCAACAGATGCGTTGTCATCTAGGCTTTTTCCTTTGATAGAGGACGGGCGTAGATTTCACATGATTCTTAAGGGCCTTAGGATTTTCGGAATGGTAAATAGTCTTCAATTTAAAGTCATCGACTGCATTAACCTCTAACAACAGAGCCACCCTGTCCTTTGAAGCCAGGCATTGACTTCACCCTAACTCTGAAAGCCCTAGATGGCATCTTACTCCAATAGAAGGCTGTTTCATCCACACTGAAAATCTGTTGAGTAGCACAGCCACCTTCATCAGTCATCTCAGCTGATCTTCTGGGTCACTTCCTGCAGCCTCTCCATCAGCTCCTGCTGCTTCGCCTTGTGCTTTTATGTTACAGAGACTTCTTTCCCTGAACTCCCTGAGCCAAACTCTGCTAACTTCAGACGTTTCTTCTGTTGCTTCCTCACCTCTCTCAGCTTTCATCGAACTGAAGACCATTAAGACTTAGCTTTGGATTAGGTTTTGTTTTTAGGACAGGCCCTCTGTGGCCGAGGTTGGAGTGCAGTGATAATCATTGCTCGCTGCAGCCTCAAACTCCTGGGTTCAAGTGATCCTCCTGCCTCAGTCTCCCAACTGTCTGGTACTACAGGCATGGGCCGCAGCACCAGGTTTTTTGTTTTTGCCCCCTGCCACCATGGTCTTGAACTTGTGGGCTCAGTGATCACCCACCTCGGCCTCCCAAAGTGCTGGGATTACAGGCATGAGCCACCGTGTCTGGCCTAGATTAAATCTTGGCTGAAGGGAGTGTTGAAGCTGGTTTGATATCACTGTGTTGCCTGGGCTGCTCTCTAACTCCTAGTCTCAAGTGATTCTCTTGCCTCAGCCTCCTAAGTAGCTGGGACTATGGGCATACACCACTGCACCCAGCCTGGTTTGATCTTCAGTGCAGACCACTACAGCTTTCTCCATTTCAGCAGTAAGGCTGTTTTGCTTTCTTACCCTTGATTTGTTCACCAAAGTAGCACTATTTAACAGGTTCTTTTCTGCATTTACAGCTTGACTAACTGGCATGAGAGGTCTGGCTTTTGATTTAAAGTCACATACATGTGACTCTTCCTTTCACATGAACACTTGAGGTCTTCGTAGGATTGTTAGTTGACCTGGTTTGGATATTGTCGGTCTCAGGAAATAAGGGAGGTCCTCCAGGAAAGGGAGAGACATGGGGTAACAGCTCATCAGTGGGAATGGCCAGTTGGTGAAGCAGTCGGAACACACACATTTGTTAAGTTTGCTGTCTTACATGGGTGCATTTTGTGGCTTCTCAATACAATTACAGTAGTAGCATCAGGCAGAGCACGGTGGCTCACGCCTGTAATCCCAGCACTTTGGGAAGCCGAGGCAGGCGGATCACCTGAAGTCAGGAGTTCAGGACCAGCCTGGCCAATGTGGTGAAACGCCATCTCTACTAAAAATGCAAAAATTAGCCAGGTGAGGTGGTGGCAGGTGCCTATAATCCCAGCTCCTTGGGAGGCTGAGGCAGGAGAATGGCTTGAACCTGGGAGGCGGAGGTTGCAGTGAGCTGAGATCGCACCATTGCACTCCAGCTTGAGTGACAGAGCAAGACTGTCTCAAAAAAAAAAAAAAAAGAAAGAAAAGAAACCAAATATAATTTTAGCTACTCTTACCATGTAATGTGTTTTTTTCTTATCATTCTTTCATATGCTTTTATTAAAATCTTGTTAGAGATGCTGTTCATTCTTCCATTCTTCATTTTACAGTTTCTAGACCCAAACCATTATCAGCAGTTCCAAAGCAAGTTGTAACAGGAACTGTGTTGACAAGATCTGTTTTCATCAGCAATGTGTTATCTAAAATTGGAGAAGTTTGGGCAAGCAAAGAACCTATAAATAGCATCACACCTTCCGTGAGGTATGTTTTTCTTAAACCTTTTATAGTCATTCTGCTTGTTAATCTTTACAATCAACAGCATTCATCAACAATCCACTCTCATTGCCTACGTTTATTAATGTATGTTAAAAAGAAAAACTATATTGGCTATGTTTCTTAGAAGAATTTTTTAAAACCTTTAACAGTGACATGTTCATTGTTAATGATGCAGAAATATGCAAAGTAAAAACATAAAAATCCTTTGTTCTCCCATCTCATCCACTTTACATCAGTGCTCCTTGTGATACATTAGAAGTTAAATTTTTATTTTTGTAGTTCTAAAGAAGAAGAACCATCTCCTATAGTGTACTCACTCCCAGCTCCAGGGCTGCCTGAGGCATTTTTTGGAACACCAATTTCAAAAGCGTCACAGAAAATTTCTAGGTAAGAATTTATTAAATCATTCTTAGAGATACAATGTTAGATTTAGATGATAATTACAATTGTAATTTTTAATTATATTTAATATTTTATAGACTATTTTAAATTAAAGGAATATTTTAATGCTAGCTTTTTATTGTAATTTGGGCAGCAGTATAGTAATTTTAGGAAATTTAACATTGAAATTTTTGTTAAATAATTCCAGACTGCTTAGTGAACAGAAGTGAAGTTTGTCTCATGAGCACACGATTAACTTATTTTTCTTGATATTATTTCCTTGTTAATAGAACTCTAAATGCAGGTTGTTTTTATACTTAATTACAAATTAATCTTGGGTGGCTCATTGAAGCCTTCTGTTCAGCAGTGCCTCCTAAAATGTCTTGTGTTGCTTCGGGTGCACTACTTTTACATCGTACCTGTGGTGTTACAAAAATAGTTGAGTTGAAGTTTTATATCCAAGATGCAATTGTGATTGCAAGTATTTACTTATGAGCATTGGTTAGTTGAAAACTTGTCATAATCACCCACCACAGAGAACACAGTATATCTCTTGATGTATCGATTCTTTGTCCTTAATATGTCCAGGATCATTGCAAATTTTTGATCGTTGTATCAAAGACAAAATTACATTGTTGACAGCATTTATGATGATTATAGATGTTCATTACAACATTATCTGAATTTTTTATACTAAAAGGAAGCTATTCGAGGTAAGGATGTACAAACAGCTGAGGCCAGAGGTATTTATAGAGTGCAATGATGGACATATTTTAAAGCTTAGGAGGATTTTTCATTTTTTTGGACTAAATTTAGTTGTTTCCCTTTACTTACTCTCGTAAGATGGAAAGACGGTATATAAATGGAAAGAAGATATTTTAAATGAAAGTCATTATCACCGACATTGTTATTTCTACCAATAGTTCTGATTTTTTTTTTTTTTTTTTTGCAAGTTCCCCTTTCTTGGTCTTTTTGTACTTTAATAGCTCTGAGGTTTAGCAGGGGGTCAATAATAGAAGTTAAGACCTTTGATTAATGGCCTGAAGGTCCTTAAAGTATTGTGAGAATTTTTCGAAGCCAGTATTAACTCAGATGTAAGAGGGCTGATTGAGTTAAGAATATTTCCTTCTATAAAAATAATTTTATTCCCTGATTCTGTGTTTTTCATACTGAGTTTGCATTACTGGGTAGACGTTATATCTTTCAATGAAATAGGGTAGAATAGTTGACATCTGAGGGAAAATCATATAGCAAGCCTGAAGTGCTAATAGATATAATTGATGTTTTATTTTTATGTGATATAAGATGCATTCTTTATTTGGATTATGGTAAAAAAAAAACATTTGTTGAAGTCCTGAGACCTAGTGCAATATTTAACATTTCATTTAGAAAATATCTTAAAAATAGTTCTCTTAAAACCTTTTTTTGGCTGGGTCCAGTGGCTCATGTCTATTATAATCCTAGCACTTTGGGAGTTCGAGACCAGCCTGACCAACATGGAGAAACCCTGTCTCTACTAAAAATACAGAATTAGCCAGGCTCAGTGGTGCATGCCTGTAATCCCAGCTACTCGAGAGGCTGAGGGAGGAGAAGCACTTGAACCCGGGAGGCAGAGGTTGCAGTGAACCGAGACCATGCCGTTGCACTCCACCCTCAGCAATGAGGAAGACTTTGTTTCAAAACAAACAAAATGAGTTTTGTTGATGTAGGGGTTTTGCTTTGACTCAGTAGCTTGCACAGGCCTTGCTTTTGAGAAGCAGTCATTCACAAGTAAGTCCCTTAAACATAAATATTAACACATGCAAAACATTTAACAAAATGTTCCTTTGGGATAGCTCAGTATAAAAGTGAGCAAACTGTTTTCCAAGTACAGAATTTAAATACAAATGAATAGAGAAGAGAATCAGAAAAAAAGAAATATCTAGCAACCTGATTGGATAATCTTGGTTTGGTAGAAATCTAAAAGCTGTGTTTGATACAGAATAACAAGTGGGAAGACCATTAAATATTTCCCCACCAACACCTGTGTTGTTCTGCCACCCCTGATAGCAAAATGCTCATCGATAGATAGAATGATAAGGAGGGTACAGCAACTAGCAGCTTTTATTTCTGGCCTCCAAAGCATCCTGTACTTTCCTACTTATTCTCAGGTGAGCCATGTTGGCATTTGGGGGAAATAAGAAGGGATTGTTTTTACCACTAGAATATAGAACCATAAAATAGACTGTTTATTAGGAAATTGAGAAAGGAGTGACCTGTGCAAATGGTCCACCAAAAATTATTACCTGAAAACTCTACTTTTGAGTTTAAATTATGTATCTATAAATTAAGCTTTAAAACTTACGTGGATTACACATGTTCAGTACAAGTAATCAGTGGGATCAGTTTTATCACTGGGACTAGGGCGTAATGGAAAACCTTGTAGTAGAATCTTAAGATTGTACTTTGTCACCAAACTCATTAATTTGAAGAAGTTACCCTTTGGAGGAGGGGGTGGTCATTGTAGTCTTCATGGCAGTGAGAACCATAAAGGCAAAAGGAACCAATATTCATTATATATATTACATGCAGGTGAATGGATGTTTTACATGTTAATGAATTTTAGTGAATGGATTGCCAGGGAAGTCTTGTCCTGTGGGCTTTAGTATTTTACATCATTGCCGGTTCATCCTTATTTGAAAATAAATGCCGGGCACGCAGTGTGAGCTCAGAAAATATAGGTAAAGGTAAGGAGGACGACTTGAACTCTTTTGAAAAATCAGTTGCTACATGCGATTCTTAATTTTTTGTTTTGCTATGAAATAATTTTCTGACTTTTTAAATGTGTGGTGGCACTTTGGATTACATTAATATTCTTGACTGAATTTGTATTTGCCTCTGTTTATCACAGTTACCAGTGAACGTGGAAGTCTGATTAAATGGGTACTAAATTCTTTTGGGTTTTCGGTATAACTCAACAAATGCATATTCTCATTTCAGACTACTGGATTTGGTTGTTCAGCCTGTCCCCCAGCCTTCTCAGTGTTCAGAGTTTATTCAGCAAAGCTCCATGAGATCTCCTTTGTACCTCGTATCCCGCTCACTGCCTTCAAGTTCGCGATTAAAAGGATCACCTCAGACCATCTCCAGAGCTTCAGAATTACATTTGCTTGAAACTCCTCTTGTTGTTAAGGTTAGTATTTACATATCTGGCATTCACAACGAAACTAGATAGTTCTTCCTTTTCAAGAAGCAAGGAGAAAAAATAAGCAGTTTATAACTGATACGTTTGGGGAGTGCTGGGAAATGCTTTAAGCCTTCTTTTTGTGTTTTTCACATCTTTTTAAACAGTTGACTAAATTTATCCTTTCCTGTTGAAAGTTAACAATTACACATTATTTTCTTAAATGTAATGCAAGGTGTGGTTGTTACAAATTTGCCTTTGTCCTTTGTAATACTTTCAGGTTCTTGAGTTTGTTTTTATTTTATTTTTATATGAAGTCCATTGCTGATACCATTATGCTGTTATTTCTTCTGTCAGATGCTATTTCGTTCTTAGGTTTATTTTCATTTATTCAGTTTTTTGACTCCTGATGAAGCTATAAACTGTCACTCCTTCCTGCTTTGGTTTATCCCTCTTTAAATTGCCTTTTCTCATCCCTCAAAGGTTATTAGCTCAGAAATCACAACACTGAACTTGTGTTATCTCCTAGTGGTAGTCTTTCACCTTTCCATTGTTAAAGTTCCTTTATGTACTATCTCCCTAGCCCCTTGACCAGTGTTACGGATTAAAACCCGGAAGCTTTCTTTCTCCCTCACCCTTCCCATTGTCCCTGGGTTCTCTGTTTGGATATTCAGCATTTATAGCAAAGCTAGGGATTCCTTACTTTTCAAGTTGAATAAAAGATACCTCAATAAATGCTATTCCTAAAATAGTTATTAAAATAAGTTGAAAAATAAGATTTCTCTAATTTAATATTCAGTATATTTTTTTCATTTATTAAAAAAATCACATTTTATATTCTCTACAGCTAAGTTCAAATGAAATAAAATTGGAATAACTTTATACCTGCTGCCAGAATAGCCTAGAAAAAAGAATTGTGGAGAACATGTCTAACGAACTCATTATAATCTAACAAGATTCAGTAATTTGTTTATTAGGCCTTTAGAGGCCACGTTAAGTGAAGGAATTATCTCTACTAAATAACATACATGCTAATTTCAGATTATTTGTTTTCATTGTACTAAATCTTCAGAGGATTCTAATACGTAATTTGGTTATTACTGGATTTGTGTGATGAACTTTTTTTCTGTAATATACTACAGTCTTACTGTAGCTTTCTGTAATTATTAGATTTCTGTAATTCTATAACATTAAGTAATTTATCTTCCTAATTGACACTTTATTTTTTAGTTGAATTTAAGCTGGAAATAATGCTTTTAGAAAGATTATGGATGCAGTTTTAGGTTTCATAGGCTTACCTATAAAAAGCTCTAGAAGAATTTTGTATTTTCTTTGCAGAAATCTGGAATAAATATTTTTCTTTACATGCTTATTGGAGATTAGACTGTAACCATTACTGTGACTCAGTTGACCCAGTCTGTTCTTATATAAGCACCTTTTAATGGTGTAATTCCATTTGCTCTTCATCCTAGAAAGCTAAAAGTTTGGCCATGTCAGTTACTTCTTCTGGATTTTCTGAGTTCATTCCTCAGTCCATCCTGAGATCTGCCCTTCGATCAACACCTGTGGTGTCTCCCTCTCCATCACCTGGAAGGTCTCCTCAACGACTTAAAGAAACTAGAATTTCATTTGTGGAGGAAGACGTGAACCCAAAATGGATTCCTGGAGTAAGTTTGATAATTGGGAGAAAAGATATTTAATAAGAATATATTAGCTCCTACAAGTAAAAAGTTATATAAATCGATTTTTAAAATACCACTATAGTTTTTTTTTTGTTTTTTTTTTTGAGACGGTCTCACTCTGTTGCCAGGCTGGAATGCAGTGGTACGATCTTGGCTCACTGCAGCCTCTGCCTCCTGGGTTCAAGTGATTCTCTTGCCTCAGCCTCCTGAGTAGCTGGGACTATAGGTGCCACCACGCCCAGCTAATTTTTATATTTTTGGTAGAGTTGGGGTTTCACCATGTTGGCCAGGATGGTCTTGATCTTTTGACCTTGTGATTTGCCCACCTTGGCCTCCCAAAGTGCTGGGATTACACATGTCAGCCACCGCACCCAGCCTAGATTTTTGTATATAAGCTTGCAGATAGTAATGAAATCAGAAAGTATTAGTTCTGAAAGAAACACTGGGGCCATTGGCTCAGCCAAACCCATCATCTTATAGATAAAAGGGCTTGGAAGCACCAAGTAAGTTGGTTGTAGTCATCTAGATATATGGCGGAAGAATTGGAACTAGGATCCAGATTTCCTAATTCTTAGTCCTTCTTTTACATTCTATTTTGTTACTTGTAAGTTTCTGACTGGTGGTGTAGTTGGGAGGGTGTCTCTCTAGATCCACTGTAGGTGGTGGTGTAGTTGGGAGGGTGTGTCTCTGGATCTACTGTAGGTGGTGGTGTAGTTGGGAGGGTGTGTCTCTGGATC
>PVKV010025796.1:0-18787 GCA_004027835.1 Alouatta palliata | reverse complement strand
CCTTTTGGTGATTATTGGTCGTCTAGCCTGTTCTGTGTTTAGTCTTCTGAAAATACTGGTACATTACCAATTAGGGAAACATTAGCCACATTAACTTTTATGTACCAGAAGAGAATGGATTTAGAGTAAGTGATTTTTATTAAGGAGAGAGTTTGAGTAAAAGCAGCATAGAAAGTGTGGGTGTGATTGGGATGGGTAGCTTAGGACCAGACTTAACTGTGATATTTCCTAATTCTTTTTCTTTTCAAAATCTTACTTAACAGGCTGCAGATGACAGCAAAGCTGAAACTGAATGGCTGAAGAGCAAAGATAGGACAACATCTTTTCTGCTGAACAGCCCTGAAAAGGACCATCAAGAAACGGATATGGGGTCACAAAGTTTAGAGAAACTGGATGTGAGCAAAGAAAACAGCAGTGTTGAGACTACCTTAGAGTATCAGGATGCACCATCACCAGAAGACCTGGAACATACTGTTTTCATGGGCTCTAAGCCAAAAAGCTCTTCCACTGAACTAATTACTAAGGTAACTGAACAAATTGAAAAGGATGGAGATAAAGATGTACTTGAGTCAAAAGTAACTCCTTCAGACCTGGAGAAACAAATGGGTAAGAACTCATTTCTGAATACTCAAAATTGTTATTAATGTTCCCCGATAAAGTTTATAATAGAATTTTTCCCAAAGTTAAAAGATTAGCCAGGCATGGTGGTATGCGCCTACAGTCCCAGCTACCCTGGAGGCTGAAGTGGGAGAGTTCAGAAGTTTGAAACCTCAGTGAGCCATGATTGCACCTTTGTGCTTTAGCCTGTGCAACAGAGCAAGACTGTGTCTCAAAAAGAAAGCGTCAGGTTTAAATTATTGTATGCTCACAGTGTACTAGTTCCTAGACATAACACACAGGTCTTACTCTTTCGGCTTAGAAAGTATGGCTTATGTTGTTTCATGAGTAGGTGTGAGATTTCAGAGGAGGAGGACTTATGTATGTACTTTTTTAGTTGGCCATGAAATTTAGAAGTCTTGAAAGTCCTTTCAGTAGCTATGAGAAGTAACTTTACAGAACAAAGCATTGCAATTTTTAACTTATCCAGCAGTCTTAAGCTTCTAGAATTCTCATAAATCAGGAATTTCATTCTACTGTCCATCCTCACCTCCAGAATAATCACTGGACAATTAAATGTTCAGGCTGGGTACAGTGGCTCACACCTGTAATACCAGCACTTTCGGAGGCCAAGGTGAGAAGATTGCTTGAGCCCAGGAGTTCAAGAGCAGCCTAGACAATATAGGGAGACTCCGTCTGTACCCCCCCCAAAAAAAAAAATGAGCTGAGCATGGTGGCACGCACTTGTAGTCCTAGCTACTGAGGACACTGAGAGGGGAGGATCACTTGGGCCCAGGAGGTGGAGGGTGAGGATGCAGTGAGCCATGATTGCACCATTGCACTCCCGAGTGGGCAGCAGAATGAGACCCTGTCTCAGAAAGAAGAAAAAAAAAAAACTAGTTCAGTGGCTAGTGCATTTATATTATCTTCATTTTCAAAAAATTTTTTTGAGTCCGTCATGTATGCCAGTTAGCTCCTACTGTGTTTATTCTGGGTGTTGAAGATCAGACAGTGAGTAAAGTAGAAACAGCACCTGCTTCCATGTCACGTAGAGCATGGTGGACCATGTTGACAAACTCTTAGTCCAGTTTGGTTCATGCTATGTCAGAGGGATGGGGGGCCAGGGGAACACTAGTGAAGGGAAGAGAAGACTTGACCTAGAATTGGTGGATCAGAAAACGTAGCCTATTTGTAGGGTTCCTACCCTATATACAGTTTTAACAAGGTTATTTAAAGGTAACTGGTAACTCTGAAGTTGTAAAAACATACACTTACATAAAAATCTGCGTCTTAGGTAGTTTAGGAGGCAAGTCCACTGAAGTTTGGACTATGATATCTTTACTTGGTAAGCACAGGCACTGTTAATTGCTTGCTCTAAGAACTTTAGGACGGTGCTCATAAACGTCTAGAAATTTACACTGCCTTTTTTTTTTTTTTTTTTTTTAAATAGGACAGTCTTGCTCTGTCACCCAGGCTGGAGTGCATTGGGGCTATCTCATCTCACTGCCTCCTCGGTTTAAGCAGTTCTCTTGACTCAGCCTCCCAAGTAGCTGGAGTTTAGTTAGGCATGTGCCACCGCTCCCGACCTCCACTGCTCTTTTGGTGTGCCTTGTTCTACTAAAATGTTTAAATGGTAGCTATTAAAAGAATGTCCGTACCGTTATCTTCATTGATTATTCTAACAGTATTAGGCAGTCTCAAATAGAAATCTGTATTTTTTTGGTAGGGGGTTCCTGTAGCACTGACTCTACAGTGACGCAGGCTAGATTCGAATCCTAGCTCAGCTCCTTACTGAGGACGCATCATGAGCTGGGTAGGCAGTATAACCCCAGGCTTCAGTTTTCCTCTCTGCTTTTTGGATGTTGAGGATTAAGTGAGTTAACATATGTAAAACAGTTGCATTAGTGCCTGTTCATCAAAAAGTGAAAAGCGAGAGGTTAAGGGGCGCTCTTGAGCTAGGCTCTGAGGATTAGAAGAAGAAAGTGTTAGCAGTCTGATAACACAGCAATAAACCTAAAAGAACAAAAAAGCAAACCCAACAAAAAAGTAATAATGCAAGATTGTAGGATCAAGCCGTACACGATGGTGGGGTGTCCCTTTTGCTGTGCTGAGGCGCAGGATCCAGGAAATAAAGAGGCAAGACGCAGAAGGACAGAGAAAGCGCAGCTGGGCTCAGACGGCCAGTGCCACTTGAGCGGAGACTGGTGAGGCCCCGAGTGTCCAGAAGCGTCTGTATTTATTGGGTACAGGTTAGGGGGCAGGGTAGTGAGTGGGGTCATTTTAAGGAGAGTGATAGGGTCAAGACATTCACATGAGCAATAAGCAAGGGGTCCACCCCCATTAGGTCACCGAGGAGGTGGGCGGTGTGCAGTAAGGAGGGTGGGGTGTGCAACATCTCTCATCTAGGGGCGGGCAACTTCTAAGAATTTCTACAGGAGGATGCTTTGAGTCAGTACAGCGGCAACAGCTGACAGGTTATACAGCCACCAAGGCGCGATTATACAGGAGGGGTTTTAAGCCCTTGGATGCTTGCAGGATTGCCGGCCAGAGGCCAGCTTTCCATAAGAACTGGACGCAAGGTACTGCAGCTCCCTTACAGGAGGAGTGACTCTTGTTCCAAGCCTGCCATGCAGCAGGTATCTTTATAATACTGAATGCTGCCCTGGGCCGGCCTGCCATGTAGCGCATGCCCTTTCAGGCAGGGGCACTACCGCCTGGGCCGTAGATTCTTGTCTTTGTATAACTTTTCCCATTAATTCATGCTCTGTACCGTGTCTGCTCTAGACATTCCTCCAACTATGAACTAAGGTATCATTATATATATATAGAAAAGGAAATAACTGAGTAGTAAGATATTCTTCAGGCACTAATTGTTCCAATTATAAACTAATATGATTATATATAAAGGATTATGTAAAAGGAAATAACTGAGTAGTAACATTATAAACTAAGATATTCTTGGCACTAATTGTGCTGGGGGTCTGCTTAACTTTCCTTCCTTGGTGCCCAGAAGAGGGGGGTAATCACTAAACATTTAGCATAAATAATGTTCTTGTCTGTATGACTTACAGGCAATTTAGAAGGTGCGGAAACAAAAGATCCCTTAGTTGCAGAGGAAGCATTTTCAGAATTGAATCACTTAAGCCCCGTTCAAGGTTGTGGACCGTCAATCCATGAAGGGTAAGTTTACGGAGAAAAATTCAAATACTTTTTAAAAGAAGTTTAATGAAGTTGTGAACCAGAAGTAAAATATTCTGTGCATGTTAGATTTAGATCTTTAGCATCTCCATTTTGGTAATGTTGGCTGTTTTAAAAGAAGTTTAGCTGTATAGTTGTATGTTATTGAGTAGTTACTATGACATTTTCACAGTGCTACTAGACATTTCGGAAATGTACAGAGCCATGATAAAGTGAGGCGGAGCTCTTAATGTTCTTCAGTGATTCTGTTTTTGTTGAAGACCAAACGTTTCACTCCCGGCTGTGCATTCCTCCTTACCCTCTGCTTTGCAGCGGTTTCAGGATGATCAGGCCCAAGACACTTAGAGGTAGCCGAAAGTAGAGCACAGGGGAGATGACAGTTTTATTTCCTTCCATTTGTTCAATACATGACTCTTATGTTTGTGTTTTTTAACGACCGGTTGACACATTATACTCCCAAATAATTTTCATTGACACCTTACTAGATGACGTATTCAAAGCGTGGACAAGCAGATTGGTGAGAGTTTTAGTTTATGTTCTGCAACAAGATAAACAGCTTGCCTTGGAATATAAATCAGTGCTCTGCTTCCGTTACGGAAAGTCAGCTGCACTAATCAGGATGGTTAGTGAAGTAATTGATTCGCCTTCTGGCAAGCACCTTGTCTCATTGTAAGACTGACACAGATTGCATATCAGCACTTTGAATAGCACCATTGTAGAGGATACAAAAAAGGGACAGCTTCAATTATCAAATAATAGTGAGGGTAGTTTAGTGAAACTAACCCACATAAAACATAATTTACATTATAAATGGTTCATTAATTTATAAATAAAGGGACTTTCCAGACCACCTGTACAATTCAGTATTATGATAGTCACCCCTTGTACATTGAACTAAATCACATGCTTTACTCCTGAGACGTCTAGATTATTAGCTGGAATCTTTGCCAGGCCTGCATGGAAAAAGTAAAAGAAGCCAATATAAAAGGGTATCCAAATTATTTTATCATTCTAGTGTTTTTTGAATTTTAATGAAAACTAGTGTTATTTATTGCAATGGCTTTGATGGAAATTGCAACAATTGCAAAGAACAGTCACATGAAAAGGAATCACGTGAGAATTACCAGTGAGAATCTGGGTGCATATTCACTATCTTAGCTAATTAGTTCCTTTTAAAATAGAAACTAACTAACTCAGTATTTTGTGGGGATGTGTCACTGTTAGTTATTCTTACTGTAAAATCTATACATGTTTTAAATACCTGCTTTTTCTTGAATTTGCCTTAAAATACTATTTGTCCTAACTTTTAAAACTAGCATCCTTTAATTGGGTTTTGAGAAAGGTCAGATTAGAATATTCAAGGAGCACTGTCATCATATTGCAGGATTTATTTTCATCATATAGATTAATACAGGTTTTATCGGTCTCTTATTCTGAGTCATTTATCGTACTCTTTCCAGGTATCATTAAAATATTGAACCTTGCTTCTACTCAGTTCATAGGAAATGTTCCGTAATACTTGACAGACTTATTTGAAAACTGTGGCCACAGAGTGTTAAACTTGGCCTAAATATAATGTATACTGACAGGCATTTTTAAACCATGTCATTTCTACTTTAAGGCCATGCCATTGTTGACAAAAGAGTTAAAACATTAGAAAATAGGAAAAACAAGTACAGCGTTGTTTCTGAATTCACTTGTCAATTTTATATTGTTCAGAATGAATTTGAGTTGTATTCTCTGAACCTCAGTTGTACGTCACTCAAATGGCAGGTTGGGGTAGGACTATAAAGCAGGTTAAAGCAGACGGGATCTTCTGACACGACGGTGTGTATTTCTTTCTCTGCAGGACAATCTTCACCCAGGAGTCCAAGGCAGCAGTGTTGGATGAAGGGTTAACATCTGTTGAAACCTGTACCTCTGCACTTAGAGCAAATGACGATAAATGTAGGTATTACTTTGACTTTAAGATTATTCCGTTTTTGTGTTTTGAGTAAAGAGTTTTCTGTTCTTAGAACAAAAGAATCTATTCTGTTACTCATATTTTTCTCCCTCAATTATTCCTCCCTCTCTGGTCAGCTTTCCTGGCATAAAAGTATTCTGAGGATATGTGTCAGCTCTCAGACAGTGGGTTGCTTGGAAGGCATTCTGTGCCTCTAATGTTGAAAGTCTTACAATGGTTTTTATGGACATATTTTCCACAAGAAGTATGAAAAAAGAACAAGTAAATTACTAGTCCACAGCCAACCACATCCCTGCTGTTTGATCTTCTTGGACTCTGAAGAGTTTTTATTTTGTGTTTCTGATAACTTAAGGCCAAAGTTGACCTTTCATTATTAGAAAATCACAAATGACTCGATATACTCTAGGGAAATTAAATATATGGAATTTACTTTTTTTAATTCAATGAGCATTTTTGTGAGGGCCTATTCTGGCTGTACAGAGATGAGGAAGATATGTTTTTCTCAAGGAGCTTACGTTGGATTTAGGGGAAGCAGACATCTTGAATGTTTATGCCCAGAATTTGTCTAATCATGTGCGTATTAACCCATTTGACCCTCACAGCACTACACTGTGACATAGTTGTCATCTGACTCTGGAGCCTGTGCTCTTAACTGTTAGGCCTTTGTTCCTCAAACATTATGAATGGGGCTTAGGACAGGCTTCAGCAGACTTGCTTTTATGCCGATTGAAAAGGGAATACGTGATTATAGAGTAATACACAGAGAATTGTCTACATGTAAAATAAAAAGCTGATCACCTATTTTAAGGGTCCATAAGTAACAATTTAAAGTGTCTTTCCTGAATTTTTGTTTTCTGTGCGTATTTCCCCCCATGTGTTAAGAGGAGATAATACGGTGGCTGAAGAGTGCAGGGCGCTGAATATTTGGGTTCATAACCCAGTTCTGCACTTACGGGCTGTACTTCTATTTTGTTGTTGGTAAAACATTGATACTTCTAAATGGGACTATTAATAACACCCATTTCATAGAGTTGTCAGGATTAAGCCATTTGCATGTAAAGTGTTTCGTGTAGTGCTTGGTACCTGAAGTTTGATACATGTTAGCTGTTAGAAATAATCATTATTAGTACATTTATTATTAAAAAAGCAACTTTCTCTTCTCACTTATTTAAGACATTTTTCTGTCAGTAATATAGATTAATTCTGTTCTTTTTAACAGCTCTAACAGTGTTCCACAGTATAGATGTTCTATGCCTAACTAATCGCTTATTGCTGAACATTTGGGCCGATCACCATTTTGGGGTTTGTTTGCTGTTTCTACAGTGAATATGCCTGTGTCTTTGCACATTACATTCTATGTCAGTTTTTTAACCATGGACTTGTTGGGTCAAGGAGTATATACAGATTTTTAATATTTCATTGTTGTATCCAGTAAAGTTTGTATACTTCATGTATTTGATGAAAAGGTAAAATGCTTGCTTTCCTTTCAATTTGATTAGTATTCACACGTTAGCGATAACACCCTCATTACCCATTACAAGTGTAGAAGGAGTTTTTCCTAGTTCATCTTTTATTTTTGTGCTTTTTTATTGATTTCTGGTTATTGTTAAACACTAAAGCATTTTTAGTTGTCATCTTCCCCCCTTGTGGTATTTTGTGTCATTTGCAAACTCTACACCCAAATATTTATGTCACCTGTGATTACTAATGACATATTAAGCTTTGGCAAAGGGGAAGACGAAAGAAGGAATTTCTTTTTAAGTGAGCCCAAAAATTGTTTTTTTTAAAGTGGTAGAGTACGTTTATAGTCATTTAAGTGTTTTCTGCCAACAGAAAGTGATTCATTCTTTTTCCTAGTCATATCAAAGCCCAGATTGCATGTTCCTCATGTAATTCTGTAATTACTCTACCTGGTGAATACAGTTTTGACATTTATAAGGAACAAGGCCTAGAACAAGTGCCTGAACTTCCTCGAAGCAGTTCATCATCATCACATTAAAAGTTTCCTGACAAGGGCAGGAATTCTCAACATTGGTTGAGAAAAACCAATGTTATCATTTTAAAATGTGAAATGTATCTTTTTTCTCTTTTATCTCTGTGGAAAGGTATGTATTGTTTGTTTAAGAAGTTGAAGACTTTCTGGCAGTGTGAGAGTTTATTAATGTAATATTCAAGTTCATTGTCGCCTTTTCCTTTCTGATTCCCTTAATTGTGTGTAGATTTATTTTTCAGTTTAAATGTAAAAGATTCACTCTCACTTTTCTTTCAGCTGTGGCTGATGTCCTTGGTGATAGTGACAACTCTGAAGGTCCTGCTATCTCTGAGCCTAGGCTTAACCAGGAAGTAACGTTGAACTTAAAAGCAGACCATGAAGTAGAAGCTGATGGACTAGAAGAAAGTGTTGACTTCCCAGAAGAAAAGCTTCCAATTTCTGACAGCCCTCCTGATACTCAAGAAATTCATGTAAAAAAAATTAATTTTTTACTACTTTGTCAGTCTTTCAGTTTTGCTTTAGTTGTTTGAAGACACAGTGGTTCAAACCTAACACATTCATTCGTTTGCCTGCTATACAAAAACTTCTTTATAAAAATATGGGTTCAAAAAATAAGTGTATAAATATTTTGTGGAATATAAAAACATATCCTTTAAGAAATTGGCCTTCAAGGTGGGTGCTGTGGCAGGTGCTTGTAGTCCCAGCTACTCAGGAGTTTGAGAAGGGAGGACGTTTGAGCCCGGGAGTTCGAGACCAGTCTGGGCAACATAGCAAAATCTTGTCTCAAAAAAAAAAAAAAAAAATGGGTTTTTATGAAAGCCAAAAGGATGTGTTAAAGAAGCCATACTTTCACCAATTTAATTTTTGCTAATCTGGTTCAAATGAAAGGTTTTTTTTTAGTCATAAGACCATGTAAATACATGGAATATAGTTAAACAGGATTTTCCCCCCATGCATCCTTATTGGGAGAATGATAGTCACTGGCTGCTGTTGAACATCTGTACACTCTGGAAAGGATTTTTTGCTACTTAATGTGACTTAGAGTTTTTTAAAAATTCTACTATACCAAATCTTTTATTATCAGCAGGCAACTTTTATGTAATAAATTTTAAGATTAAAAAAAAAAACTCTTCTAATTATTTATAGAAATTTGATAGTTTAGAATTTGAGAAGTTTCTTAACTCATAAAAATGTCAGTTATCCATAGTCATCCTAATGAGTATTCCCACTGCCAAGTAGATGAGTCAAGTTCCAATTCCTTTAGTTGGGAGGCTAATAAAAATTGTGGGTATGGTGTAAGTGGGAGTTCTGATTTCTAGGGTATTTCCAGTCTGTCATCTCACTGATTGTTTGGGGAGTGGGAAAATGTCATTGTCAGGTGGGTGGTGATGTTCTACCTTCTTGGTCAGGAGATCTCGCTGTTACTTTCTACCTCCTCCTTTTTCTCCCCTTCCCTTACCAAAAGGTAAATGCAAGGACCATTCCTTCTTCCACCAAACCCTTGCAGGAGAGGTACTGAACTTGAAAGCCTTAGGAATTTCATGGTTTATGCAGCCCCAGCAAAGGGAAGAGGATTGAGTCTAGCCCAAGGGAGCTTATGTATGTGAATTGTTCTTCAACCTTATGGGGATCGTGCTGTTTAGAAAAGTGTGGATAGTTAGGTGATTTGGGGAATGTCATTAAAACACAGTTTGGGGGTTGTTTCTTTTTCTCTGGCTAATTTTTTTTCTTGGGTGAGAGTAGAATAAGTCCTTAAATGTTCTCAGAACTGTTAGCGTCATAATTTTCAAGGTTTTGTTGACTGTCTTTTTAGCCAGGGAAATGTAGAATTTCTAGTTAAATTTCAGTCATAATTTCAAAATCTATCTAGTTATTTTGACTAAATGAGAAACTGATTGCTTAAAGGGATGTTTTGTAAAGTAAACCCATAAGCATATGCCATGTTAAATATAATTTATGTTTTAAAAGGCACACAGCCAAGGGTCATCAAAAACCTGTGTGCTTCAAGTTAAAATATATATTAAAATTATTTAACCAGTCTCTTATCTTTAATTCATTTAGGTGATTGAACAAGAAAAGGTTGAAGCTCAAGATTCAGGAGAAGAGGCTAGGAATCTTCCATTTAATGAGTTATATCCCTCTGGAACATTTAAGCTTCAGTATAATTTTGATACTATTGACCAACAGTTTTGTGACTTAGCTGATAATAAAGGCACTGCTGAGTGTGACATTGCCGAAGTAGATGGGGAACTTTTTGTGGCTCAGAGCAACTTTACCTTAATACTGGAAGGTGAGGAAGGAGAAGTTGAGCCAGGTGATTTTGCGTCATCTGATGTGTTGCCTAAAGCAGCTAACACCGCAACTGAGGACAAACCTGTCTACAGTGGGGAAAATGGTCATCGTGGACAAGTTGCAGATTTGCCATCTGTCATGACTAGTGACCAAAAGACACAGAAAGTAGAGACTTTACCATATGTGCCTGAACCAATTAAAGTAGCAATTGCGGAAAATTTACTAGATGTAATTAAAGACACAAGAAGTAAAGAAATTACTTCAGATACAGTGGAACAGTCCATTCACGAAACGATACCTTTAGTAAGCCAGAAGGTAATGTGTCCCACGAAGGTAGTCAAATCTGCATTTCAGACTGCTCAGGAAACAAGCACAATGACTATAAATGTCAGCCAAGTTGATGACATGGTTTCCTCCAAAACTCGGACGAGAGGACAGCGGATCCGAAACATGAATATCCAGTCAGCACAACAGGAAGCGTCAGGAGGCGTTGCTACTCCTAAGAGGTCAGGGCAGTCAGTTAGGAAGAAAACTAGGAAGGCAGAAGAAATTTCTGAAGATTCTGAAAACACATATTCTGATGTTAAAGAAATATCTCAGAACCAGCAAATACCTCAACATTCTGTGACTCCTAGGAGAGGAAGGAGAAAGAAAGAAGTTAATGAAGACATACCAGAAAATACCAGTTCTGTGGAACAAGAATTACAAATTACTACAGGTAGGGAATCAAAAAGATTAAAATCATCTCAGCTCTTGGAACCAGCAGTTGAAGAAATGTTTAAAAAAGAAGTTAAGCTTTCATCGATTACAAAAAGGACTCCTAAAAGAATTAAAAGATCTTTAGAAAATCAGGAAAGCGTTGAAATTGTAAATGATCTAAATGTTAGTAAAGTAGCAACTCCTAGCAGAACTGTCAGAAAATTTAGAAGTGCTAATTTAGATGCTTCTGAAAATACAGGAAATAACCAAGATGAGAAATCCAGTGATGAGCAGCTGCCTATTCATTGTATTAGAAGGGTCAGAGGGAGAGAGGTTAAACCATCAGATGTGAGAGAAGACTCCAGCCTTGACTCATCTCAGTTGACTCTGCAAGCAGAATTTGATATGTCTGCCATACCTAGGAAACGTGGTAGACAAAGAAAAATAAAACCATCTGAAGATGTAGGAGCTAAGGCTGTAAAGGAAGAGAGAAGTCCCCAGAAGAGAGAAGCTTCCGGCATTAAAAGGCGATCTACAAGAAGTACCCCAGCTAAAAATGAAAATACTGATGTTGGAAAACCAGCTTTAGGAAAATCCATTTTAGTGCCAAATGAGGAACTTTCAATGGTGATGAGCTCTAAGAAGAAGCTTACAAAAAGGACTGAAAATCAAAGCCAAAAACGTTCATTACACTCAGTATCAGAGGAACGCATGGATGAAATGACACACAGTGAAACAAAGGACCGAGAAGAAAGATTGCTTGCCACGGCTTCCTCTACTAAATCCTCCCGTAGTACCAGGACTAGAGCTAGCAAGGCCATCTTGTTGCCTGAACCAAAAAATGAGCCTTTATTTTCTCCAGTGTTAGAAGTTCCAAGGAAAGCAAAAGGTACTTTTCTTTCTCTGCAAAACAGTTTTTATCTCATTCAGTCTTCAGCTTAAAACTTGGTTAATTATCTGTCCTAAAAATGATTTGTAGCTATAGAGGATTTCCCCCCCTCTCAAACCAAAATTGATCTTTTAGTGAAGTTTAAAGTTTTCATGTTTCAAAGTTTGAGATTCAGTTCTTCAGGATGGTTAACATAACTTTTTAAATGCTGTAACTCACTTAACAGATTTATTTTTTAGAATAGTGTAATTTCTCTTCTTTGACTTTTATAAATAATGTGACTTTGAATTTTAGTTTCTCCCAAAATAGAGTGAGCATTTTTAATCTCCTAAGTACTGCTGCATTTGACTCATGCCCTAGGGATACCCACAACCCCAAATTGTTTTGAAGGGAAACACCAGTAACTTTTTGTTAAGATACGTAAATAATTTGAATTCATGTTCACTGTTGCCCGTAAACTGGCACATCTACGTGCCTTCATCTTCAGTGAGGCCATCCATTGTTGCCACTGGTGAGCTAAGGACTGTGTTTGGTTGGTGTTGTAGGTCAGACCTCAGCAGGGGTGACCTCTTCCCCAAAGGGAGCACATATAAGTACACAAACAGATGATATACAATATATCTGCAGTAATAAAATTTCAATAGGGTTGCTTTAAACATGTCTAAAAAGATACTGGTGTGGCTGGATAGATCCCATTAGAGTAACTCTAAAAATGTTTATGGTTAGGTAAACAAAAGGTAGGTTTTTTGTTTTTGTTTTTTAGACAGTGCAGTGGCACGATGTCAGCTCACTGCAACCTCTGCCTCCCAGGTTCAATCGATTCTCCTACCTCAGCCTCCACAGTAGCTGGGATTACAGCTAATTTTTTTAATTTGTAGTGCCCTGGCCTCCCAAAGTGCTGGGATTACAGGCATGAGCCCCGACACTGCGCTGTGTAGTTGATTGTTGTAAGTTACAGTTTACTATTTGAATTTCAGCAAAGCAGTTCAGGGCCTTGTAAATAAAGTAGATGACTGATTTGTTACATGGTTACAGCTTGAGCCCAGGAAAATGACCCTCTGCGTAACAATTGATCATTTGTCCTAAAAGCGATTTGTAGCTACAGGGGATTCTCCTCTCCCCTCCCCACTCAAAGAATTTTTTATTACATCTTCGATTTTGGTAGTGTAGCTTAATTTCCTCATAGTGTGAGAAAAGTGTGGTTATACCTGTGCTTTGCATGGAGGAGAATGAAATGACAATATTTTAAAGTTGATTTTATTAAGGTGATACTAAAAAGTTAAAATGGGAAACATTGGCAGGGAGGGGCAGGAACTTACTACATAACTTACACACTCATCAGGACCTGGAGAAGTGAGTAAATATCAAAAGTGAGGGTTATTTTGTTAGAGCATAGCAAATATCTCAGTAACGGATTTTTGTCATCTTTACGTATTTTTCATTTCTGTACCTACTAATTTTAACTTTTTTCTGTTAAACTAAAAATACATGCAGCAGTGTGGCAAAAAAAAAAAAAAAAAAAAAAATCTCTACAAAAATTAGCCAATGGTCCCAACTGCTTGGGAGGCTGAGGCAGGAGGATCACTGGAACCTGAGAGTTTGAGGCTGCAGTGAGCCATGATTGTGTGCCACCGCACTCTAACCTGGGCAACAGAACAAGACCCTGTTTCAAAATAAAGACAAAAACAATGCATGGCTACTTACTGAAAGCTAGAAAATAGAAGTATATAATCCAGCCATCAAAAGAATCACTCTTCACATTTTCCTTCCAGATACATATGTATGGTTGGTTTTTAAAAGCCTGCAGTTTATGTATATATTCTGCTTTTTTCCCCCTACTTATGTCATGGCATTTTCAGTTACTCTCATTCATTTATTTATTTTGAGACAGAGTTTTGCTCTTGTTGCCCAGGCTGAAGTGCAATGGTACAGTCTTGGCTCACTGCAACCCCCTTCTCCTGGGTTCGAGCGATTCTCCTGCCTCAGCCTCACCAGTAGCTGGGATTACCACCATGCCCAGCTAATTTTTTTTGTATTTTTAGTTGAGACACAGTTTTCCCGTGTTGGCCAGGCTGATCTCAAACTCCTAACCTCAGATGATCCGCCCTCCTCGGCCTCCCAAGTGCTGGGATTACAGGCGTGAGCCACTGCACCTGGCCTTCAGTTACTCCTAAATGTTCTTCAAAATCCAACCAGTTTTAGCAACTTAGTGGGACCCCCATCGCTACAAAAAAAAAATTTTTTTTTCAGTGATTTGGCCATGGTGGCTGGCACCTATAGTCCTAGCTACTTGGGAAGCTGAGGTGTGAGGATGGCTTGAGTCCAGGAGATTGAGGCTGCAATGAGCCATCACGCCACTGTGCTCCAGCCTGGGTGATGGAATGAGACCCTGTCACCAAAAAAAAAAATTCAAAATCTTAAACGTAATACATATTTTTTTATATTGGCATTTCATCTCACAAATGTGCCACAGATTGTTTAAAGTCTCTTCTGTTGGGTATTTAAATTGCTTTCAGATATTTTAATATTAAAAAGAGGCACCTTTTAGAATGCAGTGATGGGATTGGAGGGGATGAGATTGGGATCTCTCATTTCTGCCACTTGTTAGCTGGGCAGAAAATCATTTAACCTTCCTGAGCCTTGTTTCCTCATCCTTAGCATGAAGGTGGTAGGTCATGCATATCTTGCAGGGGGTTCTCGTTAGTATTCACTACTTTAACAAAGCAGTTGCCACTCTAGGATGTGGCTTCCTATCTTCCTTTGCCCTTTCTTTATACTGTTACTTGTGCCTGTTTCTATTTTATTTTATTTTTCGCCCTCTCAACCTGGCTTTTCCTGACTCTGGGAAGAACTAGAAGGAGAAGGCCTATATTTTAAGCTTCGTTTTTACATAGGGGTGGAGGTGCAGAGAAGACTGGGTACAGAAATACTGTGTGATTGAAAGGCTAGAGGTGGTCCTTTACTTTATTGAAACATAGCAAAGAGATTATCTTAGAATTTTGTGTCTTACTAGCTGAATGTATATGAAGCTTCACATTTCTTACAGCACATACTTATTAAGAAGGACCTGCTGTATGCCTGAGGCCACACTAGATACATGGCATCCGTGTATCATTTGATTCCCACTGCAACCCAGTCAAGTATAGGCACTTTGACTTCCTTCTGTGCACACTGAGGAAATTGAAGTGCAGTGAGACTGAGCACTCACATCACCCAGGTAGTAAGAGTTGTCCTGGAGCTGCTGCTGCTGGCTGCTAAGAGGCACTTGTTAAATATCCAAGAACTTGGAACCCAGCCATGGTTTGCATTGGCTACAGTAGGCACATTTATACCTTAGAAATCAGCAAATGCTGTAAATCAGAGCTCTCTTTGAATTTTCAGAATCATTTACTAGCACACAGTTGGGTTTGAACCTAGGTCTTCTGAACTCCTTAGTCCTTAAGTAGCACTCAAAACAGAGATGGATAAGGAATTTACATACACACAAGAAAGTCACATCTGTGCTATAATAGAAGCATATGGGGAAAATGGTGGAGGCCAAACATTTTCACAAGTGATAGTATATTTTTGTATTTCCTTATTTATTCCTTCGAAATGGAGTAGGAAAGCTTAGGTGAAGCTTACGAAAAGCGAAAGTAGTTGTTTTTCCAAATAGCCTAGAAGAGAGTTATAGAATATATCATTTTTGTAGGAATATTTTTGTTCATCTGTTTTTTGAAGCCAAAAGCGGGACCACCATTGACCTAGCTATTGCCATTTCTGCTATTTACAAGCTGGGAGCAGAGATGACTTATTTCTGATATGCCTTCTCATTTTTTTCTTTTTTTAATAATCATATGCTTGGCTGGATGCGATGGCTCATGCCTGTAATCTTAGCACTTTGGGAGGTTGAGGCAGGTAGATCATGAGGTCAGGAGATCGAGACCATCCTTCCTGGCCAACATTTGAAACCCCATCTTTACTAAAATACAAAAATTAGCTGGACGTGGTGGCACGTGCCTGTAGTCCCAGATACTTGGATGGCTCAGGCAGGAGAAGTGGGTGAACCTGGGAGATGGAGGTTGCAGTGAGCCCAGATCACACTATTGTACCCTAGTCTGGGCAACAAGAGCAAAACTCTGTCTCAAAAAAAAAAAATCGTATGCTTGTAAATATATATACCTACTGTGTACCTGCAAAAAAATTGTTTTGAAGAATCCTATGCTTTAAAAGCAGAATTTGATACCTGGTGGAACTCCTGCCGGCCCCAGTAGCTCCAATAACATTGAACTATAATTTGATTTCAAGGGTTTGTAAATTATATTCTTGAAATAACAAATGCAAACATCTGTAAAGCACTTAACCACCTGCCATGCCACACACTGTTCTGGTTCTTTAATCCTCAGAACAACTTTGAGGTAGATGCTATTATTAACCCAACTTTATAGAAACTGATGCACAGAGAGCTTTAAGTTACTTGATTCTGGTCTCACAGAAAGTCCAGAAGCTGGGAGTCACTCTGGCAGACTGGTTAAACCGCACTGTGCTCCTCTGTAATTATATTGATAATGGCTTTCAAAATGGGGGCCCTATAGTTTAAAAAAAAAAAAAGTATGTGGTAAATGTTTTTTTTTTCATTCCGTATTTTAAACCAATTGTTGTTTATCTATGGAATATCTTCCTGTTAGCCTTTTACTCTGTTACCCAGGGTGCAGTGCAGTGGCACGAGCATGGCTGACTGCAGCCTCAACTTCCCAAGCTCAGGCAGTCCTCCTGCCTCACCCACCCAATAGCTGGGACCACAGGCATACACCACCACATCGACTGATTTTTTTTTTAATTTTTTGTAGAGACAGGGGTCTCACTTTATCGATCAGGCTAGTCTTGAACTTCTGGCCTCAAGCCATCCTCCTGCCTCAACTTCCAAAAGTGCTGGGATTACAGTTCTGAACCACTGCGCCTGGCACTTTCTCCTTTTGTGTACATAAACTTTTCTGTTCCCTTTGACTGGAACAAGTATTAGAATGAGCTGGCTGGAAAGAGTTTCACGTCTTTGAAAATAAAAAATCTACTTTGTAAATAACATTGTGTCTGGAAAAGCAGTAGT
Source organism: Alouatta palliata (assembly GCA_004027835.1). Lineage (NCBI taxonomy): Eukaryota > Metazoa > Chordata > Mammalia > Primates > Atelidae > Alouatta > Alouatta palliata. The sequence goes on along the minus strand of PVKV010025796.1, from coordinate 2,070 downwards.
TATGGCACAGACAAGCTCAGGTTCTATTTAGGATTAATGCTTTCCCCGCCCGGAATGCTTGAGGAGCAGTAAGGATTAAAAGGAAAAGCCTCAAACAGCTGAGTACCTGCTGTCAGGGCCTGGCTTTATGTTGTAGCACTTTCTAGTTAGAAGCATTACATAGTCCTAAACATAGGGCTTACCCAAATGATGGTGGAGTTTTTCCTGTCATTTCTCTCCTAACATGGAAAGTTAGGTTACGGTACTAATGGTTTCCAGGTTTGGGGGTGTTTGTGTCTTTCTAAAGTACATCATTTGTTCCAGTTTCTGTTGTGTTTTTTATGTATATAATACGCACACACAGATAGATATAAAGATACAAATAACAGTTTTTTCAACTTTTTTTTTTTTAGCTAAAAAAATAAAGGTTCCTGCACAGCTGAAAGAATTAGTTTCAGATTTATCTTCTCAATTTGTCATCTCACCTCCTGCTTTAAGAAGCAGACAAAAAAACACGTCCAGTAAGAAAAAGCTTGAAGATGAGCTGGTAAGAAATGAATGAATTTATTTGTATGTTTGTTAAAACATAGTTTTTTTTTAAGAATAGATGTTTCAATAAAATTTTAATATAAATTTTAATGATTTTAAATTTTGTTAAGTAAATATCTTAAACAGTCATGTATACTGAAAGCCCAAAATGGTCTTTTCTACCTCTTTGGAGACCCTGCCTTTAAGACAGATCTGTGGTGTGTTACTGATGATATTTTACGGGCAGCTAGTTTAAATTACCTGTTAGTGGAAAGATTTTTAAATTCTAGTGCCCATCAGTATTACTGGTGTGTTTTTTTAAGAAATAGCTGAAGGATTGCGTGTGAGTCCCTTATGTTTATAAATGTTAATTCATAAGTATTTACTGAATTATCTGCCATGAGTCCCTTACTCTGCAAGGCCAAGTTACACAAAAATCAGGCAAACTTGTCATCTTTTAGGCACCTACAGTTCAGTTGAGATACACAGTTTCATTGAAGAGACAAAAATAATTATTTCATGGCATGATAAGAATCATTTATACCCAAATACTCTATAGACAGAGGTTAGAGAAGACAGGCATTCCTCCTGGCAGAGTAAACAGCAGATGCGAAGTCTCAGAGCATGGCAATGGCAGGCAGATGAGGAGTGTTCATAAACCAGCAAATAGCCATGTGTGTAGTATAAGCAGTTTCTATGAAAGGTGAAATGTGGGTAGGAAATAATAGTCTCTGGTTGTCTACTTCTTACAAAGAGAGAGCCTGGATATGGACAAAGGGAATGGGTGCAGAAGGGCAGAGGACAGTGGAAACATTCAAAAATAAAACTGATAACTTCGAGATGAGTTGAATTGTGGGGACGAGGAATAAAGAACAGTCCTATATAACTAAGGTTTTTACTAACAAGTGTGAGGAAAGGATTGGACTTGGTGAGTTTGAATTCATCAGCAGTGTTTGGGCTCTGGTATTCCTTGTCTCAGGATAGAAGTTTAAAAGTTAGATTCGTGTTTAAATACTTAACTTTTTAAAATTTTTAACCCGCAGGAAGATGATGCACAATCAGTAGAGACTGTGGGAAAGCCTGTGGGAAAGCCGAACGCCAAACGCATCAGGACTCCAAAAGCAACACAAGCAAGCAAGTACGACTTCCTGTTGTTACTGATAGATTGAGACAGTGTCACTGTCGCCCAGGCTGCCGTGCAGTGGTGCGATTGATCTCCACTCACGGCAACCTCTGCCTCCCAGGTTCAGGCGATTCTCATGCCTCCGCCTCCCGAGAAGCTGGGACTACGGTCGTCTACCACCACACCTGGCTAATTTTTGTATTTTTAGTAGAGACGAGGTTTTTGTCATGTTGGCCAGGCTGGTCTTGAACTCCTGGCCTCAGATGATCCTCCTGTGCTGGGATTACAGGTGTGAGCCATCATGCCAGCCTTGTTCTGTAATTCTTATCCATTTTTTTCTCAAAATTAGATTTGAGAAGACTTAATTTTAAAAAGGATAAGCTCATCAGAAAAGATTAATTTTCAGGGGCATTTACAAGGATTGGATTTTACTGCTGAAG
>PVKV010025795.1:0-29080 GCA_004027835.1 Alouatta palliata | reverse complement strand
GGCTCACGCCTGTAATCCCAGCACTTTGGGAGGCCGAGGCGGGTGGATCATGAGGTCAAGAGATTGAGACCATCCTGGTCAACATGGTGAAACCCCGTCTCTACTAAAAATACAAAAATTAGCTGGGCATGGTGGCACGTGCCTGTAGTCCCAGCTACTCGGGAGGCTGAGGCAGGAGAATTGCTTGAACCCAGGAGGCAGAGGTTGCGGTGAGCCAAGATCGCGCCATTGCACTCCAGCCTGGGTAACAAGAGCGAAACTCTGTCTCAGAAAAAAAAAAAAAAAAAAACTGGCAATATCTCTATCTTGTACCATTGACCAAACTACATTTCCTATCAATAATAAATTTTATTGTAAAATATAAAATCATAAAAACATAGTATTAACTATGCAGATAAATACTGTATGTACAAAATATTCATGTGGGAAAGCTTAAACATGGTATAAAAACCAAAAACTCATAGAAAATAGCTTTGGTTACATAAAATAACTTTTGGATATCAAGACAAAGATAAATGAAAACAAGACACAAACACCATAAGACATTTATGACAGATGTATATAATGAGATCAAATCTTTAATATGTAAAGAATCCTTACAAACAAAAAACAAAGACAAACACAGAAGAGAAGGCTGGGAGGCAAACAAGCCTTTAACAAAGAAACACAAATCACCGCTCAGCATATGGCACATATAAAACCTCATCAGTATTAAGTAAAAAATTAAAAACTTAAGTGCTACTTTCATACATTGAATTGACAGTCATTTAGAAAAATACATGATCATCTAGCATTCATTAGTGAAGATACAGTGAGGTGGCTAACATAAATTGGTGCAACTTTTCTTGAGGGGAATCTGTTAATGAAAACTGAAAGCTTTAAAATGCATACCCTTTGACCTAACAAGGCCACTTATATATATTTCTAAGAAAATCATTATAGATTTAGCTTGCTTATTATAGTACTATTCATAATAATAATGATAGCAAAGTGAAAACCCTAAAACAGGAGAAATAAATAAATAAATAAATCATGGTATAACTATGCAATGGCATGATATATACCCATCAAAAACAAAGGTATACTTCGACACAGTTCACTTTGAGAAAAAAAATATGTAAAAGGATATATGTAAAATAATATTACAAATCTTTATTTTTCACAGCAAGAAGAGACTACTTAAATGTCCATTAATAAGGAAATAGTTCAATAAACTAAATATATCTACACTATGGAATACTATTAACCCTTACAAAAAGAAGGTAGATTTAATTATATTGGTGAGTAAGTATGAGGAAGATATACCAGTTAGGCAAGAAAGCAAATAACTAAACAAAACATGTGATGTGACCCCACTGTAATAAAACAAACAAAATAGAAACCATGCACTAATGTAAAAACTAACCTTTCTTGAACATTTACTGGATACGGCAGTGAATCATTTGCTTACGTTATTACCTACAATCATCACAATAATTCTTTCAGGTAGGATTATCCCCATTTTACAGACAAGTAAACCAAGGCTTACAGACTTGAAAAACAAATGTGCCTGTAACCACAAAACCAATAAATTGTAGACCAGGGATTCCAACTCAGCCAGTCTGACTCCAGAGGCTATGCTGCTAACATTAAAACACACACTAGGCACAGATAAAGGCTTAAAAACTGTATGCAAAAAGCCTGGTTACTCGCTGGGCACGGTGACTCATGTCTGTAATCCCAGCACTTTGGGAGGCTGAGGTGGGTGGATCATCTGAGGTCAGGAGTTTGAAATCAGCCTAGCCAAAATGGTGAAACCCGTCTCTACTAAAAATACAAAAAATTAGCTGGGCATGGTGGCAGGCTCCTATAATCCCAGCTACTTAGAAGGCTGAAGCAGGAGAATCTCTTAAACCCAGGAAGCAGACGTTGCAGTGAGCCGAGATCATACCACTGCACTCCAGCCTGGGTGACAAGAACAAAACTGCATCTCAAAAAAAAAAAAAGCCTGGTTATTGCATGGCCTGAAGGGACTTTTTGTATATTATGCGTTTGCGTTTTCAGAAGATGCTACTTTTAAATTTTAAAACTCACCCAAAACAGGGTAAACACACTGATATACAAAAAGACATATGGAGAATATTAATTTTTTTCAATCACAGAAGGCATTTACACTATGATCATAAATTTGTTTATAAAGCAAAAATATATGAGACATATAGAAAAAATTTCTGGAAGAGAATATACCAAAATCTTCAAAATGGTTTTATTTTGAGATAGTGAAATTACAGGGGGATTTCAATCTTCTGTTTTTGCTTATCTGTATTTTCTATTTTTTCTAAAATACTTACTAGTCATATAATGAAAAATAATACTGTAACATTTAGTAAGTATATCATTATAAAGGTACATATTTCAAAACATAAAGTAAAATTCAAGAAATCACAGTAATTCACTCAATTCATACTCAGTGAATGCTAAAAACCCCTTCATACAAATATTTAGTAACTGAAGATTACAGTAAGTTGACTTCTTAAACTATATAAGCGATCTAAAATGAATGCCTATCCTCCATTCCTGCTTTTTTCTTTTAATAAAAAACAGCACTCTAGGCTCCAGGAGAAAAAAAATCTACCAATAGACTGTACTTCATATCAGTTCCATCAACAGCATAATCTATGGGCTCCAATAAATAATCTACTTCAGTGTTCTGGTCTCAAAAAATGTGTTGCAGCTTCTCAGCACAGATGTTACTCAGGAAAAAAAGTTCTGCTTTTTACTGACCTATATTAAGTATAAACTCAGTTGAGTCACCAAAGCCTCTTATGATCCTAATCCAAATAAAATGTCTTTACCCCAGTGTGGTCCATGCAACAAACTCCAAAAACATATTGTAAATAGCTCAACTGGCAAGAGAAACTCAAGAGAGACATTATTCCTTCTTTATAATCTCAGCCTTACTTCCCTTCGTTTAAAAAAATAAACCTTTAAATGGCATTAGCACCAGCAAACATTTGGCCCATATCCTGGCCTAAATGCCAAGGCAGCAGGCTGCTGCTACCTACTATCCCACAAATGAAATATAAGTATGAGCACTATATGGACCTTCACTTATTCTACAGTTAATTATCCTCTGTATATTACAGCTATAAACAAAAGGAGGCAAAGAAAGAAAGGCTAGATTCTATGAAAGTGATCGCTGACTCCCAGATATTTCTGCCTTGGCTATCGTTAGTTATAAATGAATTGCCAGAGATGTTAAGAGTCCAAAAGAAATCAATTGACAGATAACAGGTATTTTCTGTAAAGAAAAAATCCTGCTGACTCCAAGACACATGTGACTTCAAAAGTAATAAACTAAAGAGGGAAGAAAAAGGTCAGATGAGAGGGTAGGGGTCACCCAAAGGGTGCTGCTTCTTTAAATGGAATAAGCAGAAGGAAATGACTTTAATTCAATTAGTTCATCCAGAAACCTGGGGCATGGAATATATAAAATAATACAAGGGAAATTTACTGCCCTGGGACTTTTCCATCTGTGTGTGTAGGTGAGGCTGTTCCCTTTTCTGTGATGTATCCGTCTTGCTTTGCATGCCTCTCTTGTGTGGTCCAGATTTTGCCCAGTTGGCTTTTTCTGCCGCCAATGGTAGCGACCGGCTCCACTGGCTCTCACTAGGTGAGTTCTTTCCACATCCAGTCAGACCATTCAATCTGGGACTGGTACTCACTGCCTGCATAACACCTACTGCGCTTTCTTGAAGTGTGGTCTAGGACCACCTGCATCAGAATCATCTGGTGTCCTCGTCAAACATGCAGATCTCTGGGTCCTGTCCCAGCCCTAGCGGATCTGAATCACTGGAAACAGTGGCCAGGAATCACCATTTTAGCAAGCACACCCTGAGAGCACATTACCACGCTGACATCTGGAACCTAATGAGTGGATGTACACTATCCATAACAGTATGCACTATTAAATAATTAATTTATTAATTTCTTGAGATTTCAGGTACTATGTTTTAGGTATCAAATCCTACATCTGGACTGACAATTCAGATATACAACCATATAAGCTACATAAAAGGCAAAAAAAAAAAAAAAAAAAAAAAAAAAAAAAAAAAAAAAAAAAAAAAAAAAAAAAAAAAAAAAAAAAAAAAAAAAAAAAAAATACAACAATAGCCAGAATAAGAAAAGGAAGATGTGGCCAAGAAAAAAGTTAACTAGTTATCATATTTTCCTCTGTTCCTAATGAAATCAGCATTATGGTAATAAACTTAAAATTATTTTAAAATGAATTATTTAAAGCAGCTCATTTAAGACTCTAAGAAGAAACAGCAATCATGATTCTCTGATTTAGCAACCAGTCAATACTGACTGCCTAATTGGCAAATAACTCTCACCAGCCAGGCTTCTCAGGAGACCTGCAGCATTTCACTGCGCAGATCACTTCCCTTTATGAACTGGTTCTACTGTTTTGGCTTCTGTGACAGGGTCTTTTCCTGTTTTCCTCCCTCTGACCATTTACTTCCTTGCAGGGTCTATTAGATACCTTACCCAATCCTTAAAAGGGGATATACCCCGAAGTTCTGGTGACCATCAGCATGGTCACTCTACACACCGATTCTTGGTAACATCATTGACTACCATGATTTCACTGCCAACTCCATGCTGTACAGCCCTGGTTCTTCCAGCCTAATGTTCTCTCTGAACTCTTGTCTTTCACGGCCACTTACCTGGATATGCCAGTAGCAACTCAAATTCCACTTATCCAATATTGCACTCGTCACCTTTGCTTTAAACCTTTTCTTCCTTCCATATTCACATTCTTAAGTCTCAACACCACCGTTCATCTAGCTTTTCACTCCAGAAGCCTGTAACTGTTTCTAGAGCAGGGGCAGCAAATGCCAATGGGGACAGCCAGATATTAAATTTATTTTTTAAGAAATATGTGTATAGCTCTTGACATGTACTAGGCACTTCTATGTCATTTGCAAATGTTAACTCACATTACTCAGACCAATCCTATGAAGGAAGTACTATTATTATCCCTAGTTTACAGATGGGTAAACTGAGGCCAGTGAGATTATAAAACTTGTGCAAGATCAGTCAGCTAGCCAAAGCCAGGATTTGAATGCAGGGGAATCTGACTCCAGAAGATGGCTCACTATGCTCTCTCTCAGACAGCAGGGCAGAGTCTAGAATAATCAACAACAAAAGGGTCCACGGAGCTGGAAAATACCTGCTTCACCTCAAGGTATTCAAACTCTCTGCAGCTCCATGCCCTCAGCTCTTATTTTAAGTCTCCTTAGCAATCCAGTTCATTTATCTAAGGTCCTACTCATTTGATTTCCTTAATGTTTCTTTCTTTCTCTCTCTCTCTCTCTTTCTCTCTCCCTCTTTTTCTCTTTCCGCACCACAGTCTCAGTTCAGACCCAAGTTGTTTCTCAGCTGACCACCACTATATGTCTGCCATCATTCTTGCCTCTCACTATTCTGTGCTCTCTGATAGAAGGTCAGCAAACTTTTTCTGTAAAGGCCAGATAGTAAATATTTCAGGCTTCCAGCCATAAGATTTCTGTTGCAATTAACTCTGTCACTGCAGCATGACATATGCTCAGAACAAGTGGGCGTGGTTGTGTTCCAATAAAACTTCATTTATAAAAACATGTGATCCTTGCTCTATAGTACTACCACAGCAGCTTTCTTAATCAAGCCTATTCCTTCTACTGAAATATATTCCAGATGGTTTCAAAGCCTTAGAGAATATGCAAAAATATAAAAGCATCGGAAGAAAACATGAGTGAATGTTTTTATAACCACAGGGTGGTGAAACCTTTCTAAGCATGAAAAAAAAAACAAATATATAAAAGTCAAAAATCTCCATGGAGCAAAGTAAAACAAAATAAAACAACAAAATACCACAAATAAAGAAAAAGACAGAATGAGAAAAAACATTTGTAATGAATATGATGTATGAACCGCTAATTTTCTTTATTTACAAAGAATTCTAAAAAGTCAATAAGGAATGATCAAGGTATGAGCCAAGTAACAGAAGAAAAAACATAAATGATCAAAATAGAAAAAAGATGCTAAATCTTACCAAAATTTAAATAATGAAAACTCACACAAAATCATTTTCAATGAGCAAATTGGCAAAACTGGTAAAGACTGTTTATGCAGGAGTGTACTCCAGAGAAAAAGTCGAATTCCCAAATGCTGTCGAGGGGAAGTGTAAATTATACTATCTTTTTAGAAACGTATCTGTTGTTCCATCGAAGATTTAAATGTTTAAAGCTAGCTACTACATTTCTAAATACTGATGAATGAGTCTGTCATGACGTACACATAAAAGTTAAGCACAGAATTGCTTTGAATAGTAAAAAACCTGGAAATACCACAAATGTTTACCTGTAGGGGACTAGTTAATAACAGCAGATCCATACAATGGAATAGTATGCAGTGAATATTGTCAGTGAAAACTATACTGTCATGAGAAAATGGCAAGTTGCAAAACCTGGAAATACCACAAATGTTTACCTGTAAAGGACTAGTTAATAATGGCAGACACACACATTGGAATAGTATGCAGTGAATATTATCAGCGAAAACTATACTGTCATGAGAAAATGACAAGTTGTATTTAAAGAAAATGGCAAGTTGTATTTAAAGAAAATGGCAAGTTGTACACACACACACACACATACAACACACACATACACATACACATAGGAGTTTTTATCTAGAATGGTAGGAAAGGATACTTTCTCAGTTTAAAACATTTGCTTCTGTATTATTTGAATTATTTTTTATGATAAGCCTACACTAATTTAATAGAAATGTTAAAATACTTAAAAGGTAAATAAGATAAAACACAAAGTGATCATATCCCTGTAAAGAAGCTTCCAGGACTTTCTATGGCTATGCTCTAACTCTTTAGCTTGATATATATGTCAATATGACAACATGACCGCGGCCTAACTCTTCAATCTTAATAAGCACCTCTCCCATATGACACTCAAGTCATACTATGCTACTCATAGTCACACTGCAGCCTTTTGCACATGTCAGGGTAACTCAGACTTCTTTGCTTTTGCAAAGACTTTTCCCTCTACTTAAAATTCTCCTCCTCATCTACCCTGCCGAGCAAATATTCATTCACCTCAATTCCCTCCACAGGCAAAAACAACCTTAGGGGAAATATACTACACATTAAGCAGACAATCAAATGTTTACCTATACTTATTTGGAAACTTGCAGTGTCTCCCATGTGTCAAGCATGCTGCTGGATGCTTTCTATGCATTAATTATTTGATTTAATTCTTAAATGATCTATTATTATTCCTGCTTTACAGATATGGAAATCATCTCAATAAAGTTAAGGAACTGCCCAAAGTCTCACTGGCTAATAAATCTGAGTCAAGATCTGAACTCTAGTGTGCTTGACTTTAAAGCCATATTCCAAGTTTTGAGAAGGGAGATGGGGCCAAGAGCAAGATTAACAGAGGCCTTCAGAGGATGTGACTGGATATAAGACAGGCAGACCAGTGTCCCAAGGAAGCAGGGGGAACAATATGGTGGGGTGGAAGGACTGGCCTAAATAGTAGCGTGGAGGGACAGGGAAAGGGAAAAAAGGTAGATTCAGAGGAATAGTTTGATCATTCCAGGTTACAGTCTTCCTTTAACACTAAGCAGGGTTGAGATAGAAGGCAATATGGAAAAACTATAGACTCGTATAGGTTAGGAAAATCGAAAGCAATGTTTTGGGAAAGTTAGTGTGGCGATCCTGGGCAGCATAAACTGCAGGGTAAGAGGGGCAGAGAACAAAAGAAAAGAAGAGTTAGGAGCTGCTGCAAAAACTAATGGCCTCCCATGTTTCCAACGTAAACTAGGAGGGCGCTTCAGAAATGAGGATGGGAAAGCGAATCTCATAGGCCTTAAAAAAGATTCTGTTAGTGACAGAAATTAAAGATGAAGGGGAGAATGGAGAGCAAAAAGTGAAGAAGACTGGTTCTAAGGTTTCTCCTCTGATGGAAGCGAAGAATGCTCTAACTGACAGAAATGGGATGATAAGAGAGGAGAGCTAGTCTGCAGGGTGGACGTGCTAAGTGATGGAGCACACAAAGAAGCTCCTGATGTTGACAGAGGCCGCAGCTGATGCCTACAGGCTGAGAGGCCTCAATTTTAGGGTGGCATCCTTATAAGCCTAACTTATCTACAGTCATTATTAACATGTCAGCAGCATGACACTCAGACCACTTGTGTAAACGACAAAAGAGAAATTCTTTAGAAACATGCTGATTCCTTGCTTAGCTACCATAAATGACTGAGACATGTTTTCAAGGTGATCACACAGAACTCATCTCACTGTTTTAGAGTTACATTACATGAAGTATTACTAAGACTCTTCAGCTCCTTCACCAAATCCTCTGTGTCTATTCATCATTTTTTCAAAAACAACTTTCTTTAAGTCAGGCTGGTCACTAAGGAGAGAAGTTGTCTAGTTACCTCCTTTTGCCCTGGATTTCAGGCTCAAGTCTCTTTAAAAACAAAACAAAAAAAAACCTCACCACTCTTTCCCTGATCCTTCTCTACTCTCAAAAGCCTCCCTGTCTCATCTTTTCATCTGACTCCAACATTATTTACCGTTTTCTGTTCTCAAAGAGGGCTGGCTTTATCTTACTACTCACATTATAATCAGTCTCTTTATTCTCATTTAAGAATAATAAATCAGGTCTCCCTCAAGTTGCAGAATGATTCAGAACATACCTTCTAACAGGGCTAGCCCAGAAAAAGCTATGTCAAAGTTTAGCTCTATGATGGGATAATAATGATGCATTGCCTGACTTACAGGGTGATTGTGACAACCAAATCACTTAATTATGGCAATAAAATTTGGCATAATGTGCTAGAATTAGGTTAAAAAAAATCTGGTTCCAAATCTCCTTTCAGGAAAAATGTACCTTACCTCCCCACAGACCTGTGACAACCCCAGAGGCTCTGCAAGAAGCAAAACACAGAAGTGAACTGGGAGACTCAGTGGCCACTGTGGGATCCTATCAAGCTCAGCAGTGTAATTCTTCCCATTCCAGAACTCAAGTCGACAAAACTTATCTTACTGCATTTTTACAGCAGGTATAAAAACACTAAAAATAAGGAAATAAGCAGGATAAACATTCCATTATAATTGCAAAGGAAAGGGTGACTATTTTAAGTACAATACTTACAATGCAATACTATTTATAATAATGTGTAAATAGAATTCAGAAAATTCAATTTCAAATCCCAATTAAATTGAAGAGAGGAAAAAATACTAAGACGGGACCTGCAGTTCCAAATCATTCTTTTCGGGTGGCACAAAAAATTAGCTTTGTGTTTAACTAAAAATAAAGTTTCAAATTAAGTATTTAAGTACACCAGAAAAACAAAGTACCTGTGAGTTTGATTTTGGATAGTCGAGCCAAAATTCCTGGCAAATCATCCACTTGCAGCTTCATCTCTTTCCACTGCTTTTCCTCTTTTGTCTCTTTCCCTACATCTATTGAGTCTTCAATTTCTGAGGCTGGCTCTAGTTCTATCAATTCCTTTTCATTTGGTTTTCTGGACAAAGAAAGGCTGGGTGGTGAAAGAGGTCTCATCTCATATAGTTCTGCTTTGGCTTGACCTGAAGATGTTTTTTCAAGGAAAGAAGATGCTACTGGTTCTGGCTTGGGTTTTACTTGCTGGTTGTGGCTCCTGTTCAGCTGTGTGACATACTAAACAAAAAAGCACACATTCCTATAAAACCAAGGCCCCAAATGCTCTCAAATGATTATTTAGCAACATCTTCAATCAGTCCAACTTTTACATTATTTGAAAGCTTTTCCCGCAGCTTTGATACCTGTTAATTCATCATATATTTATAGAGTGCTATATGGAAATCACTATACTAAGAGATATGGAGAATAAAATTCAGGTCTCAGTAATGATTTTCCATTTCTGTAGTTTAGAGAAGCCTAGAAATATACGATCCTTGAAAGAAAAATAAATTTACTTGTTTATTTATCTTCTCCAGAACTGTCTCTGGAGGCTTAACATTCCAAATACAATAAAAAAGTTTTCAGTAATCAAGAGCCCAGCCGGGCACAGTGGCTCACAACTGTAATCCAAGGATTCTTGAGCCCAGGAGTACAAGACAAGCCTGGGCAACATTGGGAAGCCTTGCCTCTACAAAAAAAAAAAATTAGTGGGTCATGGTGACATATGCCCATGGTCCCAGCTACTTGGGAGGCTGAGACAGAAGGATTGTTTGAGCCTGGGAGATTGAGGCTGCAGTGAGCTGTGATCGCATCACTGTACTTGAGCCTGAACGACAGAGACCCTGTCTCATACACACAGAAAAAAAAGACAAAGAAAGACTCCAACTCAATCTGTTTATTTTCGTTTTTTTTTTTGAGACAGAGTCTTGTTCTGTCGCCAGGCACCAGGCTGGAGTGCAGTGGCCCAATCTCGGCTCACTGCAACCTCCGCCTCCTGGGTTCAAGCAATTCTCCTGCCTCAGCCTCCCAGGTAGCTGGGACTACAGGTGCATGCCACCATGCCCACCTAATTTTTTTGTATTTTTAGTAGAGACGGGGGTTTCACCATGTTGGCCGGGATGGTCGTGATCTCTTGACCTCGTGATCTGCCCGCCTCGGCCTCCCAAAGTGCTGGGATTACAGGCTTGAGCCACCGCGCCCGGCAACCTGTTTACTTTCCATGTTCTCAGGCAAACAGCATAGAAAGGGTCTCAGTGGTAGGGCATAATCCAGGGCTGAATGATTTTATAGCAGGACAGGATGAAGACAGAACGTGGGTTGTAGCGTTACATAGTCTTTCTCACTTACTAGCCACCTATGCTGATAACTAGTTAAGTGCCTTTTCTACTATATCAGAAAGATTTGATATTACATATATTAGTCTTAATAAAGAATTACAAACTAATGAATGAACAGTTCCATTTACATAAAAAAGGGCATTATACATATTTGAATTTCTCCTCTAAGTATCCGCCATTATCCTTGACTCCCAATTTAAAAAGTCTGATCATTTCTAGAAACGTAAATCTCATATCAATATATCGAGTTTTACTGAAATTTTAAGTTTTAAGTTAAAGATGAGAGAAATGCAAAATAGGACTTTAAATTGTAACTTTGCCATTCTTTCAGGCTGGCACTATGAGTTTTCAGCTATCATTCTGCCACCCTATGACCCTTTTCCATTTGAGAAAATGGCAAATGCCCTCACTGGCAAATAATAGCAAGTTCCATATTGCCCACAAATTCACGGAGTCAACCCGATTAATGTATGTTATTAATGCCCACTATAAAATGCCTGGAAAATTATAAAAACTGTCAAATTGTTTAAATTTATGTAGAAGTGCAACTGTTACAAAAGACTTTTAAATGTACTGCCGATTTAAGAAAATAAGAAGGCAGCACTGTTAAAGCAATTATTTCTCTATTACTGATGTAGTCACAAAACTCCAAAGAATTTTAAAAGATGTAACACAACAAACAGTTCAGCTTTTCCCAGTTTTGGCCAGGTCAAAATATGCCACACATTTTCAATCTTTCTCTAAACGTAATCAACAAGTTCAGGATCATACTTTTAACCTCAAACACCAGAATTATTCTGGTTTTGGTTAAGAATAATCCAAACAAGAGATCTGGATAAATTTAAGGATGCTAAATAAAAGTTCTTTTCCAACAGTATTTCTTAAAACTTTTATTAAATAGAAATTTCTGAAGTTCCCTCATACAGAGAAAAAGGCAGAAAGTAACAAAGTAAGAATGGTCTTCTAAACATACCATGCGTCTGAGGAAGCTAAAGTGCTGAAATGTAATCCACTGCTTATTGACATTCCTGACAAGATGCAAGAACTTGTGAGGGGATTCCTGTATTGTTCTTCTTTCAAGATACCAGACACATCCTCCTACCCAACCTATAACAGAGAGAGAAGTGGAAGAAAGGTTAAATGATTAGTACTTCTTATCAAATGATGACTACGCTTCCCCAGAAGCAAAGCCAGCTACTAAGGTGAGTGCTACACTGTGTAATGGGTCACAGCTTTGAAATAATCTAATTCAGATTTGTGAATAAGGCAATTTACCAGCCCTGCTTATTGTTTAAGTCAGTCTAAGTCTTCAGAAGGGCCAGGGAAAATTTTCATTTCAGGATCGCTATGCTTTCATTATATTACATGCTGAAATGACCACACTACAGATCTTTTTAAGAAAATATAAAACAACCAGTTCGGTCACTTTTTCAAAAGTAGAAAATAAAAAGTACATTTTTTTAAAATAAATCACAATACATTGAAATATATATATATTTCAGGTTAATTTATTTTAACTATATAGGGTAAAACAACAAAAAGGAAGAAGAAACCGTTCTCCATAAAGTATGACTCTATCAATCTAGTTAGAAATAAGCTATTTTTGCTGTATCTAAATTTGGCTTTTAACCATTCTACTGAAACTTCTCTCAACTATCAACAAATCCAATGCTTCTGCCTTGGTCCTCATCCTATTCAAGCCTCTGACAAGCCATACAACACTACAGATTCTCCCGATGGCTTCTATGACACTAAGTGTTCCTGGTTCTCTGCATTCTCCTTCTCAGTTGCAGATGGTGTCTCAACTTGCTATGTATGCCACTTTCAGGTAGTCATGGTCCCTCTTTCTGAACACTAAATATTGTCCCTGAGCAAATGTAACTATAGGATAGTTCTGATCTTCAAATCATTTCTAGAGTCATTGGGCCTATTTCCATCTCTTCTCTTGGTATCTCCATGTGGATGGATTGCAAAATGCCTTTAAGAGCATTGTATTCTCAACCAATCTCTACTCTGTTCCCTATTGTACATAAAATCAGTACCTATTTAAGACTTCAGGAACATCTTGAACTCTCCCATTAACACTTAACAACCATCAAGTTCAATCTACTCTGAAATACAGATCAAATCTGCTCACTTCTTTCCACTTCTACTGATCATCTTACATTTATCACCTTACACTTCGACCACGGTAATGACAGTAGCATTCAAGCCAGTCATCCTGCCTTCAGTACTTCCTTTTCTGTCCAATCCATGTTCTCAGAGGCAACAGTTTTCTTCCTGCAGCCCTGAATACATATTACTCACACAACCCACCAAAGCAATATTACCCATGACTCTCTACTAAAAACACTACACATTTCACAATCTGTTCATGTTTCTGTTGTTTCCTTGTTTGCATGCCACTCTGTCAAATTTTCTGTCTTTTTCAACTACTCTGTCAATTTATGCTGTGTTGTATGACACTTCTTCATGCAAATTGTTCCCATCATCTAATTTTTTTAGTTCCTTGATGGCAAGAATTCTTTACTCACCACCCTTATACAACAGCTCGCAGAGCACTTTTATATAATAAGGAAATAATGTTTGATGACTAGATAGCCCACACAGCACACCTGGACTGTGGGAAGCAGAACTATCACAATCCCGAAAAATACATGATAATTTGCTTAGACTGGAGAAAAATCACTTCTTCATTGACATTATAGTCTCAAACCTGAGTTAATTATGACATGCTTGTTTCCCATAAACATTAAAATGTGTTTTCCTTGGAATCACCTTGGAAAATAACTCTCAAGATTAAGTGGGGGATCACCTGAGGTCAGGAGTTCAAGACCAGCCTGACCAACGTTGTGAAACCCCAACCCTACTAAATACAAAAAATTAGCCGGGCATGGTGGGGCATGCCTGTAATCCCAGCTACTTGGCAGGCTGAGGCAGGAGAATCGCTTGAACCCAAGAGGTGGAGGCTGCAGTGAGCCGAGATTGCCCAGGCAGCAAGAGTGAAACTCCATCTCAAAAAAAAAGAAAAATTGCCATCAAAAACAATGAGTTCGTGTCCTTTGTAGGGATATGGATGAACCTGGAAACCATCATTCTCAGCAAACTGACACAAGAACAGAAAATCAAACACCGATTATTCTCACTTATAGGCGGGTGTTGAACAATGCGAACACATGGACACAGGGAGGGGAGCATCACACACTGGGGTCTGTCGGGGGTAAAAGGGGAGGGACAGTGGGGGGTGGGGAGTTGGGGAGGGATAGCATGGGGAGAAATGCCAGATATAGGTGATGGGGAGGAAGGCAGCAAATCACACTGCCATGTGTGTACCTATGCAACAATCTTGCATGTTCTTCACATGTACCCCTAAACCTAAAATGCAATAAAAAATATACATACAAAAACAAATAAATAAATAAATAAAATAAAATAAAATAAAAAGAAAAAAAAAGAAAAATTAAGTGAGTCAAACTGATATTTTACAGAATGGTAGTAAGAAGAAAAAACAGCTAGGAAGCTGGCATTTCATTTAGTTAAAACATGTCACATTTCTACGAATCAGTGCCTAGAAACTGAAAGACATTTCAGCCCTGTGTAAACAAATGTGAGTTTGAAGATACACAAAGATTATAATAGACACATTAAAATTCTGGAAGCATGTGACCATATCTATTATTCACCATCAACACTGGTTCCTGATTTTAGGACTTTTAAAATTAGGTAAGAAGATAAGTAGCTAAAAAATGCTGACATTATTTATTTATTTATTTATTTATTTATTTTGGAGACAGAGTTTCGCTCTTGTTAGTCAGGCTGGAGTACAATGCCTCGATCTCAGCTCACTGCAACCTCTGCCTCCTGGGTTGAAGCAATTCTCCTGCTTCAGCCTCCCGCGTAGATGGGACTATAGGCGTGTGCCACCATGCCCAGTTAATTTTTTGTATTTTTCGTAGAGACGGGGTTTCACCATGTTGACCAGGACGGTCTCGATCTCTTGACCTCATGATCCACTCACCTAGGCCTCCCAGAGTGCTGGGATTATAGGCGTGAGCCACCGCGCCCGGCCGACATTTTTTATTTTTTGAGATGGAGTCTCACTTTGTTACCCAGGCTGGAGTGCAGTGGCAGGATCTCAGCTCACTACAACCTCTGCCTCCTATGCTCAAGCTATTCCCCTGCCTCAGCTTCCTGAGTAACGGGGGTTACAGGCACACACCATCACACTTGGCTGATTTTTTAAAAAATTTAATTTTATGTTTATTTTTTGTATTTTTAGTAGAGAGGGTGTTTCACCATGTTGGCCAAGCTGGTCTTGAACTCCTGACCTCAAGTGATCCACCTGCCTTGGCCTCCCAAAGTGCTGGGATTACAGGTGTGAGCCACTGTACCCAGCCAGTGATGATGGTTTTTAAATGGCTATAAAATACTTAGAACTTTCAGACGGAAAATCAGGCATGATACTACTCCATCACTAACACTGTCCCAGTTTACCTTCTCTGCCACCTTGTCCTACCATGCTGCTTTCCCATCAAGCTCTCTTAGTAGATCTTCCAAGTGGATCATAGGAAGTTATATAGGCCACTTACTAGCAGAGTTTGTGGCAATTATGTTCATAGCTTCAGGGAGTAAGCTGTCTATTAATTCCTTCCATACCACCACTGCAAACACTGATCCAGCAACAAACTATGTGGGTCATATGCAGCCCACCTACTGGAACTGGAGAATTCACAGTAGTCAAGCAGAATTGTCCTATAGCTGACAATATAGAATGGAGAGGCAGAAAAACAGCTAATCTGAAGAATGCATGCTGGAAATACCTCCACAGAGAGGAGAAATTTCAAGCACTAGGAAAAGATGAGTCCTCTGGGAATGAGTGCCCAGGATCAGGATCAAAGAACATTCACAGTCAGGGAGAGTAGAATGTAACAAGTGATTCAAAAAAGAATCACAGGCTTTAAAAAACAACAACTTTTCATTATGGAAAATCACAGCCTTGTGAAAAAGCAGAAGAGTACCATGAGCTCCCACTACTTATCCCTCAGCTTCATCAATTACCAAACCCTAGTTAATCCTGTTTTATCTATGCTGCCTCTCCACTTTACAAAGCAAATAGGACCTCTGAGATCACCTAGTTCAATGACGTCATTTTATAGATGAGTAAACTCATTCCAGAAAAGTCAAACAAATTGCCCTGGGATCACAGAGACCAGAAGAGAGCCATAAAATAACATTATAAGAAAGAAGAAAGCAATGTCATGGGGTCACGGTGTCAACATCACCAGATGGTGCAGAGAGCTTGCGTGTGGTAGGTGACAACTGAAAAAAGTTTCTGGGATGTGATCAGAAGGCAATCCCTGGCTTCTCTTATCTGGCCTCTAATATGAACCATGGGCATCATGTTCCTCAAACAATCATTAGTTATCATCTAAAATACTGGGGCAAGACAATTCCTAACGTCCTCTTTAATATCTCCAAGGGGACAAATTTCACCCATCCACAAATAACTATTGAGAGCAAACAATGTACAGTAAGTACTGTTCTGGGCTTGAAACACAGAGGTAACCCAGAGATGACCACTGTCCCTGCCATCACCAGGTTTATATTCTAGTTGGGAAAAACAAATAATAAACAAGTATATAAATAAACAAGTACAGACTGTGCCAACCATAATTTAAGAAATAAATGGAATGATGTGAAAAGAAAGAGGTAGCGGGGCCTAATTTATACAGAGTGGTCTCTATACAGGCCTTTCTGAAAAGGTGACATTTCAGCTACCAAGAGTCCAGGAAGAACATTCCAGCTCCAATATACATTTGTCACAAGTTCCTTCGAGAGAAAGGATTATATTAAGGACCACTCAGGCGGTACAAAGACAAAAGTCTGAGGGGGACTACGGTCCGCTGTCTGCAACTGTCAGCATCACCGTTGTCATTATGACCCTTTATACTGGAACAAGGCTTCTGAGTGGAAGCAAAGTACTTTCCTTGTCATTGCAAGGCAGTGGCTAGTAGCTGAGGCTCGATAAGCCAGGAGGATTATGGAGCCCCAAGGTTCTACTCTGCCCTCTCCTCCGGCTTCCGCTATCTGAAAACTGAAAGAAACACGACACCGATCTTCCGCAGAAGCCGGATGGAGGAGGCGGTGTGGACCACCAGAGCCACAGCGCAAGACTGGACCCTAGCTCCGTGGCTTCTTCACTCCAAGCTACTCCAGAGGTCATTTCCCCCACCGCATCGGTGGCCAGCCAACCTCGCCAAGGGCTCCCCAAGGTTGCAGCCAGCCGGAACCACGGTCTCGCACGTAGTAATAAGAGAAGAATTTTCCCCAGGGTCGTGTCCAAGGCGGGTACAGTACCTGTCAGGAGGCGTGAGGAGAGAGTGTGCGGAGATGCGGCCATAATTCATCAGTCTAGCCGCTCCCCGGGATCCCCGTGTCCTCTCTCCTCACCGGCTGCTGGGCGCCGCCATCTTCCTTCCCCGCCCCCTGTGGGAGTAGAGACGCTTCCGGACCGTCACTTCCGGCGGGCGGGCTTCAGGAGGAGATGAGGCGGCTGGAGGTGATCCTTAAGGACCCGCGGGAGTGTGGCGGGCAGAAAGGTCTGCGGCCTGAAGGACTTCCGGGAACCGCGAAGCACGGTGTGCCTCAGTTGTCATGAAGAAAAAGCCGCCTGCGGACGATTCGCCCGCGAGCTTGCAGCTCCCAGACTTTGACAGGCATCCTCCGTTGACCGGGTGAGGAGGGCAGGGCTGGGCTGCTGAGTCCTCGCGGGCAATTTAAAGTTACAGCGGCCGGGCGCTGTGGTTCACAATCCCAGTGCTTAGGGAGGCCGAGGCGGGAGGATCGCTTGAGCCTGGGAGCTCGAGACCAGCCTGGGCAACAAAGCGAGACCCCACCTCTACAAAGATATGAAAATTAGCCGGGTGTGGTGGCGCATGCCTGTGGTCCCAGCTACCCAGGAGGCTAAAGCGGGAGGATCACTTGAGCCTGGGAGATCGAGGCTGCAGTGACTGCGCCACTGCACTGCAGCCTGGGCGACACCGTGAGACCCTGCCTCTAAAAATAAATTTTAAAATAAAAATAAAGTTACAGTTAGGACGCTTCCCGGTGACAGGAGCATCATGAGGAAATGGTTCTGGTGGCGATGCTTCCACTTCCCCGTCTGATCAGTTACAGTTTACCATAATCTCTATCAAATGAGAGCCCAGATGAACTCGAGGTTACTTGCCCCTGAGCCACACTAAAGGAACTGAATCATCCAGATATCTCCAGATGAAGAAGGTGCGTGGAGAGATTCAGATTTGGTGCTCTGGAGTGACATCCGTATTCTAGTTCTGGCCTTGTAACCTTGTTTGAGCAAATTACCTAAGTCCTCTGAACCTCTGTTGTCTAGCAATACAATGGGGTAATAATAGTACATCTTTTATAAGGTGGTTGAGAAAATTAGATAAATGTCTGTCATATGGGTAGCCAGGCACCTACTAGGTGCAGGCGCTAATAGATTATTACCTGTGTTATCGTAAGTGTTGTGATTACCAGGGCAGATCTCAGCATCCCTCAACCACTCAATCTTTTCAGATTGGGATTCCACAAGTAAAAAGTGACTTGAAGAAAAGATTCTGCTTTTGAAAAACAAGAGAAAGATAGGTAATTGGGTTCTAAAAAGGCCATTTCTTTCTGTCTGTTTTCAATGATGAGAAGATAGCCGTTTTGGTTCACCTCAACTAACATTGCTAGGCCCAGGGAGTGCTGAAGAGATTAAGATCGCCTTCTCGCCCCCCCAGCCCCGCAATTCTGTAGGAGCTTACACTAGACCAACAAGGGGACAAGAGGTTGTTGTTTGTCACTATCAGTGTGACAGGGGTAGTGTACAAAGTGCTGCAGAAACCCTGATGAGGTAATATTTCTGTGCAGTTGGTTTACGGAAGGCTTCAGAGATTTAAACTTGGTATTCTGGAAGGAACGGTAAGGTTTTTATAGCATACAAGAAAGGGAAAGGACACTCCATTAAGAGGAAAATAACATTAAATACTATGTTAAAAGTTTTTGAACTCTTTATAATTTTCCATGTGCTTTTATAAACACTTCTTGATTACATCGAGAGCAAAAGTTATCCTAAGTCGGGCACATTAAGGCTGAAAGAGTTTTCAGTAATCTGCTCAAAGTCATCTAGCCGTTGAGTGCCAGAACCAAGACCTGAGTCCCTGAAACCTGTGAGAGTGTTATTTTCACCATGCCATAAGGCCATACTCACCTAAGCATCTTGAAGACTCATAGCTTGTGTGATTTATAAAACATAATGTTTTAACCTTGGCTGTCTATCAAAATCAACTGTAGGACTTTAAAAAAATTATAGATGGCCAGGTGCGGTGGCTCACACCTATAATCCCAGGACTTTGGAAGGCCAAGGCAGGCGGATCACGAGGTCAAGAGATTGAGACTGTCCTGGCCAACATGGTGAAACCTCGTCTCTGCTAAAAATACAAAAATTTTATGGTGAGCATGGTGGCATGCGCCTGCAGTCCCAGCTACTCGGGAAACCGAAGTAGGAGAATCGCTTGAACCTGGGAGGCAGAGCTTGCAGTGAGCCGTGATTGTGCCACTGCCAGCCTGGGTGACAAGAGCGAGACTCTGTCTCAAAAAAAGAAAATTATAGATGCCTAAGCCACCTCTAGACTATTGAATCTGAAGAGGTGTGTGATAGATGTAGAAGGACCTGTAATTTTCTTTTTAAACACTGGTGATAATGATACACAGAACTGAGAATACTGGATTCCAACTTTTACTTGACAGCACAACGATGTCTAAAAGGTTGATTAACATGAATATTTAACTAACTCCCAGATGTCTAAAAGGTTGATTAACATGAATATTTAACTAACTTCCAAGTTCTCTAGGCTTATGATAGACAAGGGGTTTAATAGACATGCACCTTCTTGACCAACAGATTTTTCCTTTAAGTTTTTCCCAAAAATGGGCGCAAGGTAAGACTAACTACACAAATGACTGCATAGATTTTTATTTATTTGTAGAAATTAGAGGCCAGGCACGGTGGCTCATGCCTGTAATCCCAGCACTCCTCAGCCAAGGAGGCCGAGGTGGGCGATCACCTGAGGTCAGGAGTTCCATGGACATATGTATTTACTTGGCCATGAGTAGCTGCAAGGGAAGCAGGAAAAGCTGAAAACAGGGTTGCAGTGATTACCTTAGGCCAGTCACAATTCATCACTGTGGACCTAGCCATATTGCTGTCTCAAATCAAATTAACATTAAACTAAGGAAGAAGTGGGGAATAGATTTTGGATAAGTAACTAAAAGAGTACCACGACCATTTGCCCCGTAGTTTTCCAAACATTTTGAACACAACCTATTTTATTAAATACCATAAAAATGGGAAATGCTAAAGTCACACATACACACAAAACAGCAAACATGCTTAAACAGTTTGGGGGATTGGAATATGTCTCTATTGACAACCTTTACTTAGTAAGGTGAAGTAGACTTTCTGGTTGGGGACTGTCTTACTTAGGTAGACTTATCTTTCATGGATATATGTTCCTAGAAATTGCCATAGACAAGCTATGCTCTTTAGTCATTGTAGATAAATAGGATTTTGAGATAGTCCTCAGAAATCTATACAGCTTTCTACCTTTTCTTTCCCAGATTTGTAAACTCAGGTGCAGAGAGGTTAAGTGATTTATTCTGTGATAGAACATTGACTCTAGATAGCCAAGTCAGCATTTTTTCTATGTTATTATATTGTCTTTTTTTTTTTGTCCCTAAGTCTACCTCTAGCATCTTCGCTAATGAAATGGTTTCAGGCTCCACAATTAGATATAGTATTTATTTGACTTTGGCTTTCACATTTCAAGCAAAATATATTTCATAGGCTATGTTCAGTATCACTTGTGGGAGGAGATATAAGAAATCAGAAGCATTATTTTTTAACTAAAATATTAAATACATGTAAAGAATTGAAAGCATTATTTTTAGCTAAAAGCATCATATGTATTTTCTTTTTTTTTTTTTTTTGAGACAGGAGTCTCCCTGTGTTGCCCAGGCTGATCTTGAACTCCTGAGCTTAAGCAGACCTTCTGCCTCAGCCTTTCAAACTGCTAGGATTACAGGTGTGAGCCACTGTGCTCAGCCTGCTTATGTATTTTTAAACAGTATTCATAAAGCTTTGTACCTTGTATCTTAAAATTAATATTTAAAAAGCTTGAGAACCTAGAAGATGGGAAGTAACCTATACTCTAGTCCCATCTTGTCCTGTAGGTTGGCTGCTCCTTTGCTTTCAAATAAGATTTCTCCTCAGAGAGTCTACATGTACTGAATAAAATCTGCAATATGTACCGTATCACATAACTTCAAAGTAAATGCTAAGTTTTTCAGAGCCTTGCTGAATTTCCCACAATAGATAAAAACCCAGCTTTCTCTGGGAGCTGAAGGGGAAAAAAATTCCAACCTAGTATGCAGGATGCAATCAGTTGACATAGAACTATGTATTTGAAAACAAAATAGATTTCAAAACCTAAGGGTAGGCAAATGATTTGTATAGACTTTCTCCCAAGCAGACTTACAAATGCCAAGAAGCAGAAGGAAAAAAACCTTAACATCATTAGACGTTAGGGAAATGCAAAGCAAACCTGCAATGAGATGTCATTTCACATCCACTTGCATGGCTGTAATCAGAAAGTCAAATACTAGCAAGTGTTGACAAGGATATGGAGAAACTGGAACCCTTACAGATTGCTGATGGGGTTATAAAATGATGTAGTCACTTTGGAAAACAGTTTAGCTGTTCCTTAATAAGTTAAATAAGTTTGAGCTGTATGACCCAGCACTTCCTCTCCCAGGAGTAGACTCAAGACAAATAGAAACATATATCCATACAAAAATGTATATATGAATATTCATAGTAACATTATTCATAATTGCCAAGAAGTGACCACAACCCAAGTGTCCATCAACTGATTAATGTATAAATAAAATGTTATATATCCATACAGTGGAATCTTTGGCCATAAAATGAAAATGAAGTACCAATACATGCTATAATATGTATGAACCACAAAAACATACCAAGCATAAGAAGCCAGTCACCAAAGACCACATACTGGATGGTTTCATTTATATGAAATGTCCAAAATAGTCAAATTCATAGGTATAGAAAGTAGGTTAGTGGTTGCCTATGGCTGGGAAAGTGGGTAGAGGTAAAAGAGAAGTAATTGCTAATGAATATGGGATTTATTTAGGTTGGAGGAGGGTGAAAATGTTCTAAAATTGATTTTAGCAATAATTGCACAACTCTGAATATGTTAAAAATCATTTAATTGTACACTTAAATAGGCAAATTGTATAGAATGTGAATTATCTATCAATAAACCTATTTTTAAATTACAAATAACAAAACAAAAGCCTAAGGGTCCAATCAGGAAGAGCTACTGGAGGAGAACAGAGGTCCTCGTGTTGGACAGACTGCTCATCATCTACCACTGTGTAGAGAGGAAGATGTAATTGTCCGGAACAAAGGCATTTCCCAGCCTCCCTTGCAGCTTGGTGTGACTTTGCAACTGATTCTCAACAGTGGGATGCAAGCGAAAGCAATGTGTTTAAGTTTCAAGAGTTCTTAATAATGAGGTACCAGCCATGTGTTGAAGACAGCAGAGCAATAGAATAGGCAGAGTTTGGATCCCTGCTGCTTGTGGAACTGCTGTATCAGTCCTGGACTGGTTTCATGAGGGACAAATAAACTTCTAATTTGTTTAACACAGTGTTTGGGTTTTCTGTCCCCTGTGGTACTACTTAATCCAAACAATATACTATTAATGTGAATATAGATTAATAGTAAGATTAATGAGCTAATGTGCTCAGCTCATAGTCAGGTCAGAAGCAATAGCTGTTGTTATTAAATGACTCGCCATATGCTTTAATAAGCAATGACGAGAATATGTTAATAGTTTTTTAAATATGTATTTTCAAAAGGAAAATTTAGGGGTTGTAATATTCAAAAATTTATTGTAATAAAGCAATTTGATGAATCCAGAAAAAGCAAAATGTGAAAATAAATAAGGATTTGTATGTGCCTCCTATGCTATTTAGGAATGAGGGCACCATGAGCTTAGACAATTGGTCCCAGTTTGTTAGACACAAAGTCTTTGATGTGGAAAATGGGAACTTATTTACTTCATAGAAATATTCCTAAAGACCATCCAACTTACATTGTTCTCTTTCACCACACTAACACTTGAAAATTTGTTCACCAGAGTCTACTTAAGATTCTGTAGGATGAGGGTACCCCTCATCCCCAGAAAGTAATGCTACCATGGATAGGTTAAGAACAAGGGTGTTAATGAGCATGCTGCTGAGAGTCAAGGTTTTGGAGAGATGACAAAAAGGGATGAACACACTGGGTTTTCACTTGACATCCTTTCTTTGGGGTCATTCTCTAGATTTTCCTGGCCTTTCAGTTTTTCTCTCTGAAAATGTACCCCCACCCCTTGATGGTTTTTCCTCTTGTCCCATGACATTGGGAAAGTGATGACGAGTCTCGATATGTCTCTTACTTGAGAGGGATCTTCTGCTTTGAAAGAGACCCAGGGAAAAGGAGGGTGCTCAGGCCCCTCCTAGTTAGACCCACCAGATCTAGCCTTGCTCACCAAAGTTAGTGCTTCCACATAAGTGTATGAGGCCAGAACCTTAATGTAGTAATGAACAATGGCCTCTCTCTGGCCTTATCTTCCATTAGAGGCTTTGTGAAGGTCCTTCAGCTACAATAAGTAATCCTAATGTGGGGCAGGATAGGGTACTTTAAGATTCTTCATTTGACTGTCTCTTCATGACATAACACTACTGAATTAGCTAGGATCCAGTCAGGAGACAGAAATCACACCAACTATTTGAACAGAGAATTTGACCTAAAGAAAGGTTAACATGATATAAAGTTGTTAACTAGGTAATCCAAAGGGCAAAAATAAAGTTAGAGTGTTGATAACTAAGAAGCAGCTACCACCTCTATGGCTGGGGAAACAAAAGGAAGAAATTGGAATTATTACAACTTAGAAACTTAGAGGAGCGGGAACTCAGGCTGTTAAGGAGGGGCATTGCAGCCCTGCTCTTGTGACTGAGGGAGAACTGATAGAGCTGGTTCTTTATGTGTTGGAAAAGCTGCAAATGGGGCTCAGCTGCTGCTGGAGATTCTAGAAGCTTTGGAGTGCTCATAAGAATTGCAAGCAGACAGGAAGCAGAATGGAGGAGGAAGTCCTCCTTGGCTCAGTCTTGTAGCATTACTAAGGCCTCATTGGCAGAGATTGTGATTTGCATTCTGCCAGCTCTAGGCACAATATGGAAGGGTAGCTTTGGAGCCAGGACAGATAACTGATGGGAGTTATTTGAGTAGATGTTCCACTCCAAGTGTACAGATTAGAGTTTACAGTCAGTCTCCTCTGAGATTGAGTAACTTAAATCAGTTCTTAAGATCTCTTAATAGTTCCTCTGATTCAGTAACTTAATCAGTTCCTGAGATCTCTTAATAGTTCCTCTGAAGGGACTGATAATATCAGGCTAGGATCCTACCAAGAATCCAAGATCGCTCCAGTCAGACATTACACCTCAGCTGTAACCTGCCAGCTACCCTTTTCCATCTTTTCTCCCCATATGAGTTTTGGAATACCAAAACTGAAAAGTGCAGTACTGGATGCAGAAAAAGGAAGAAGCAGCAGGGAAATGCACTATAACAAATTTTTATTTTATTTATCTATTTTTTGAGACAGAGTCTTGCTCTGTCGCCAGGCTCCAGGCTAGAGTTCAGTGGCGAGATCTTGGCTCCCTGCAACCTCCACCTCCCGAGTTCAAACAATTCTCCTGCCTCAGCCTCACGAGTAACTGGGACTATAGACCGATGTCAGCGCACCCAGCTGATTTTTTTATATATATATATTTTAGTAGAGATGGGGTTTCACTATGTTGACCGAGATGGTCTCAATCTCTTGACCTCGTGATCCGCCCGCCTCGGCCTCCCAAAGTGTTGGGATGACAGCTGTGAGCCTCTGTGCCCGGCCACTATAACAAATTTTATTCACTGCCATGACGTTCTCCCTTTTTAATAAAAAGACCTTTATTTTGTTAAGGGAAGCAATATGCCAGCCCCAGGAGAGGAATCATGATTAAGTCCATCAGAGTACTCTCAGTCACATTTCCATAGTTTCTTACAGCCAGTGATGGCTGTTTCTTAGTTCTGGCTTGAGTGATATAAGGAGAAACTGGCTGGTAAGGTTTTGGGGAATAATTTTGTTTACCATTGAAAGAGCTGAGCATGCAAAGGGGAGGTGCTCCTCCTGCCTTTGTTCTTTTATACTCAGGATGCAAGACTGTGGATGTAATTGCTGGAACTGAGGCAGCCATCTTGCAATGATGAGGTGACAAATGTGAGGACAAGTAGACATGCCAAGGAAGGCAAAGCAGAAAAAAATAGAGCCCAGTTTCTTGAGGAAATTGTTGAGCCGCTGCACCAAGTCAGGAACATCTGTCTGCAGACTGATGGCTACAGGTGTATTATGATGCTTAAGCTACTGTTTAGTTTTCTGTTCATTGTGTCCTGGATGATGCATTCAGTGAGTAGGACAGGGAGTGAACAACCTGGCATCAAAGCTTGCTGAGGACAGAGGACATGGAGAGACAACTGGAATCATGTCAGCTTATCCAAAAAGGATATCACGTTTAACAAAAAACAGATTTGAATGTGGTGGCAGTTTCTTATATGACTTAAATCCACAATGGTTTAAATAATGCAAAAATAAAAGAAATTTTGTGCAGATTTGCTTCCTGTCTTGTTTCTTGTCATTTGCTGTGTGTCCAACTCCTCTGATGAGGTTAGAATGTCTGGTTTCCCATACCAGGAAAGCATTTCTTGCCTTGTTCCCTTCTTCACATCTTGGAGCTTCATGAAGAATGCGGTGAAAGGTTCTAAGTGTAGCAGGAAAATAACCTTATTGGCCACTACTGATTGAGGAAATCATAACCAGTCAGGGCAATCTCACAGATAAATTTTCTCTTAGCTACGAGGTACTCTTAAAAGTGAGTTTTATGTATTCTGGTAGATGACTTGTCAATCAATACGACCTGTCAATCAAATAACCTGTCAATTTTTATAATCAATATTATAAAAATAGAGAATTACATGGTACAAGGAGAATCACTATATTAATAAGTAGAATCTCAGATAAGTTATTGTCAGAACAATAATCATTAATAAGCCACTAGGAAGGGAAAGCATGGAGAGCATTCTTTTCTAAAATCAGCTACTATTTCTAATCTATAGTCTTTCTTTCTTCTTGCATTTGTACCTTTAAGACAATCAATAGCAGATGAAAATGCTGATTTCTTTTTTTGAAATAAATGTCAATGTATGTTGCAAAAATACACTATTTGCTTATCAGTTACTGTACTAACATTAATATTAATGCTTTATCATGACATCTCATTCTCTTTTTCACAAGAACCCAGATACATAGTCTTCCCATTTTCAGATGAAAAGCTAAGCCCTTAAGAGATTAAATAATTTTCCCAAGTTCACAGAGCTAGAAAGTAAGTGCTGCAGCTAGAATTTAAACCTTTCTGATTCCAAAACATGTTCTTAATCCTCCTGTTGGAACATCTCCCATATTTTATGTATTATGGAGGTATTGTTGAGGTATTGAAATGTCTCATTATCTGGATGTTTAGGGTCTAGACTCATTTCATTAAGTGGTGAAGTTATTGAAGTTCAGCCTCAAAAAAATTACTCAAGTTTACATTTTCTGACTTGGTTCAATTTTCTTTTATCTCAGTTTCCATATTTATAGAACAGGAATACTGATGTGAGGTCTACACTTAAATGACATTCTGCTTTCTGTACTTAATGAGAGTTCGTATCTGGACACCTTCAAACAGTATCCATTCCACAAAGACCTGCTGAATCAAAGATTTTCGCTAGTGGGCCTGAAAATCCACAGTTTAAAAAAATGACTTTATTATGCTAAAAAATCATACAACCTTTGTATAAAAATTTCAAGAACATAGGAAAAAACGTGTTTCCAGGAGCGAGGACTATCCAGGGAAGGTGGTGGTGATGGTAGTCATGGTGTTCAGGATGATAACAAAAACAACCATTTTATTTATTAGCTAGAATGTGCCCGAATTTGTATATCTTGTCTCATTTAATGACATTTAATCTTCTCTACAATCTTACAAGTTTAAACACATTATCACCCACATTTCATAAAGTCATTGAAGCCCAAAGTGTTTGAGAAATCAGTTGCGTTAGTTTGTGGGGCTGCTGTAATATACTGGGTAACTGTAAACCACAGATGCTTGTCTCACTGTTACCAGGCTGGAAGTGTCTGAGGGGCCATCCTCCCTCAGAAACCTCCAGCTAGGGTCATTTCTTACCTCTTCCAGCTTTTGGTAGCCCCAGGCATTCTTTGGTTTGTGGCGGCAAAACTCTAATCTCTGCCTGCATCTTCACGTGGCTGTCCTCCCTCTGTGCCTGTCTTGCCATGGTGTTCTCCTCCGTGGGTATCTGTGTCCAAATTTCTCTCTTCTTAAAAGGATACCAGTCTTTATTAGATGATACTCCACCCTAATAACCTCACTTTAGTTTGACTGCATCTGTAAGGACCTTATTTACAACTAAGATCACATTCAGATCAGGTGTGGTGGCTTATACCTGTAATCTCAGCACTTTGGGAGGTCCAGGTGGGAGGATTCCCTGAGCTCAGGGGTTTGAGACCAGCCTAGGTAACGTAGTGAGACCCTATCTCTACAAAAAAATTTAAAATTAGGTGGGCATGATGATAAGTACCTGTAGTCCCTGATACTTGGGAGGTTGGGGCGGGAGTGTCCATTGAGCCCAGGAAATAGAGGCTGCAGTGAGCCATGATCCTATCACTGTACTCCAGCCTAGGTGACAGAGTGAGACCCTGTCTCAAAAAAAAAAAAAAAAAAAAAAAAAAAAAAAAAAAAAAGATATTCACAGATAGTGGGGGTTAGAACATCAACATATCTTTTTGGGTAGACACAATTCAACCCATAACTTTGCCTGAATATACAGTGGCGAGTAAAGTATGGAAACTAGATTTGAACTTAGGAGATGCTGGAATCTAGCCACTTGGCCATCAGCCACCACATATTACATCTCAGTGGCATGTGGTTGGCGAAAATGTGTACAATGCCTTGAGAAAGGGAGAAAGTGTAATAAATGAAAGAAATCTTTCAACTATTCAGTAAAAATTTATTTACGAGAGAACAGAACTTTGGGTTAGTTTCAGATGTTTCTTCTGCAACAGTTAGATGCCAAAATGGCTCCACCGTTTTGAGGAGGGAAAAGTTATGAGCTAAGAATGTTATAACCAGCAATTTGTCTTTCCATAGGACAGGCAGGCATTTTCAAAAATGCAAGGGCTCAGAAAATATTCCACTTGTTGAAAAACTATTCAAAGATACATTCCAGTGGTTCATAGGGTTTGGAATTATATAGACCAGAAAAAAACGTCAAAAATCATTTTGAAACCAACATAGTATTGCCAACTTTTAACGTTGTAAGGGTGTTTAAAACAAGCCAAACTACCATATAGTGTTATAATTATCTCATAAAATACAGCTTATTTTAATGCCAAAAAATATTTAAAAGATAGATAAACTGATGGCTATTTAAATCGAATCATTTAGCTTTATGAAAAAAGTCCTTTAATATTTTGCCCCAGAATAGTGAAGAACTTTTTTCCATAGATAAGCTCTCTTCTATGAATGGGTGTTTCTAAACCGGGAACTGACAGGAACACAAAAAGAACATGATCTGAAAATGAGCTCTGGCTAACACTCTGACTTATACAACTGAGGGAAAAATGTTATTTGAAACTGACTCTAATCATTTCCATTTTTTTTTTTTATCATTTCCATTTTCTAAGGAAAGTTTCAGTGGGAAAATCAATCTTTGCAGTACTACTCCCTTCCACATATAGAGGATGGTGGAAGGTCCAGAGAAGATAACCATTTCCCTCAGCAGACATCTGGGTTTCTACTTAGTGCTTTCCAAATTCTCATGAAAATTCCAAATTCTCATGAAAATGTCTATGAAAGGACCACTAATTTAAAATAATGGTTTGAGTGCGCACATTTAATTAGCTCTCCCTCCCAAAGTCTCTATATTAGAAAAAAAAAAAAACTATTTGAAACAAGGTAGTGCCCACTTAGCTGTAATTTTTTTTTTTTTTTTTT
>PVKV010025794.1:0-29080 GCA_004027835.1 Alouatta palliata | reverse complement strand
CAACATGGTGAAACCCCGTCTCTACTAAAAATACAAAAATTAGCTGGGCATGGTGGCACGTGCCTGTAGTCCCAGCTACTCGGGAGGCTGAGGCAGGAGAATTGCTTGAACCCAGGAGGTGGAGGTTGCGGTGAGCCGAGATCGCGCCATTGCACTCCAGCCTGGGTAACAAGAGCGAAACTCCGTCTCAAAAAAATAAATAAATAAATAAATAAATAAATAAAATAAGCCACTCTGGCTACTCTCTGGGGAATAAAATAAAAGAGTATATTTTAGGGAGAATAAATACGGAGCCTAGTCAAGATCTAGTGGAGAGGCAGAAGCCACACTAGTGACTCGAGTGGGGAACATTTGATAGAAAGAGTTGTTAACTATGCACAAGGTGGATAACTTTTAAAAGGTGCAGAAAAGGCAGCAACTGCCGAGAACACCCTAGGCTGAGGGAAGAACGAGAAAGGAACTTGGAAATCTAGAGGCAGTCCTGTAAGGTCTGTGATCAATGCTCTGATGAGGTGAGACTCCTGCAGGAACATGCTATTCACCACTCGGGGGAAGAAGAAACTTGCAGGGGGCTGCTTACTGGAACCAAGAGGCCTCAGCTGCTTTGAAGAACACCACAGGAAGTAGCTGCACACTGTGCCCCTTCCTGCCAGTCAAAAAAAAAAAAAAAAAAAGAGTCGCCGCTGCCAGCTCGCATACAGTGTTGTCTCACTGCTCTGCCACCCCACTCCTCCGCCGGTCGTAATGGAAGAAGAAATTGCTGCGCTCGTCATCGACAATGGTTCCGGCATGTGCAAAGCTGGCTTTGCTGGGGACAACGCCCCCCGAGCCGTGTTTCCCTCCATTGTCGGGCGCCGTCGGCACCAGGGCGTGATGGTCGGCGTGGGCCAGAAGGACTCCTACGTGGGCGATGAGGCGCAGAGCAAGCGCGGCATCCTGACCCTGAAGTACCCCATCGAGCACGGCATCGTCACCAATTGGGATGACATGGAGAAAATCTGGCACCACACTTTCTACAACGAGCTGCGTGTGGCCCTGGAGGAGCACCCCGTGCTGCTGACCGACGCCCCCCTGAACCCTAAGGCCAACAGAGAGAAAATGACTCAGATCATGTTTGAGACCTTCAACACCCCGGCCATGTACGTGGCTATCCAGGCCGTCCTGTCCCTCTACGCCTCTGGGTGCACCGCTGGCATTGTCATGGACTCTGGAGACGGGGTCACCCACACTGTGCCCATTTACGAGGGCTACGCCCTTCCCCACGCTATCCTGCATCTGGACCTGGCTGGCTGGGACCTGACCGACTACCTCACGAAGATCCTCACCGAGCGCGGCTACAGCTTCATTCACCACCACGGCCGAGCGGGAGATCGTACGCGACATCAAGGAGGAGCTGTGCTACGTCGCCCTGGACTTCGAGCAGGAGATGGCCACAGCCGCATCCTCCTCCTCTCTGGAGAAGAGCTATGAGCTGCCCGACGGCCAGGTCATCACCATTGGTAACGAGCGGTTCCGGTGTCCGGAGGCGCTGTTCCAGCCTTCCTTTCTTGGCATGGAATCTTGTGGCATCCATGAGACCACCTTCAACTCCGTCACGAACTGTGACGTGGACATCCGTAAAGACCTGTACGCCAACACTGTGCTGTCTGGCGGCACCACCATGTACCCAGTCATCGCCGACAGGATGCAGAAGGAGATTACTGCCCTGGCACCCAGCACCATGAAGATCAGGATCATTGCACCCCCAGAGCGTAAGTACTCTGTGTGGATCGGCGGCTCCATCCTGGCCTCACTGTCCACCCTCCAGCAGATGTGGATTAGCAAGCAGGAGTACGATGAGTCTGGCCCCTCCATCGTCCACTGCAAATGCTTCTAAATGGACTGTGAGCAGATGCGTAGCATTTGCTGCATGGGTTAATTCGGAAGCGTAAATTTGCCCGTGGCAAATGCATACACCTCATGCTAGCCTCAGGAAACTGGAATAAGCCTTCGAAAAGAAATTGTCCTTGAAGCTTGTATCTGATATCAGCACTGGATTGTAGAACTTGTTGCTGATTTTGACCTTGTATTCAAGTTAACTGTTCCCCTTGTTATTTGTTTAATACCCTGTACATATCTTTGATTTCAACCTTTAGTACATGTGGCTTGGTCACTTCGTGGCTGAGGTAAGAATGTGATTGTGGGCAGACAAGTCTGTCTTGGTGAGTCTGCGTGGCCAGCAGTCTGTCTGTGCAGGGTATTCACGTGTCAGGGCTGAGTGTTCTGGGATTGCTCTAGAGGCTGGCAAGGGCTGCCAGTCTGTCAGGGTTGGAAAGTCCAAACCATAGGACCCGGTTTCCTTTCTTAGCTGATGTTTTCCTGCCAGAGCACCATGGGCTGTTATTGCCTTGAGTTGGAAGTAGTTTGCATTTACACCTGTAAATGTATTCATCCTTTTAATTTATGTAAGGTTTTTTTTGTATGCAACTCTCGATTCTTTAAAGAGATGACAACAAATTTTGGTTTTCTATTGTTACGTGAGAACATTAGGCCCCAGCAACACGTCACTGTGTAAGGAAAAATAAAAGTGCTGCCGTAAAAAAAAAAAAAAAACATAGAAAAAAAAAAGAGAAGAGGATTCTCTTCTCCCTCTTCCAGACTTGTAGATTTTCTCCTGCACCCTCTACTGGCAGAGCCTAGCATTGTGCTGACTGGCAAAGCAGAAATGTGGTTTAGAGTCAGCTCAAGTATCATACAGTAGAGCAAAGAAAGATGGGCTTGAGGATAAGAACAAATAAGTGGATAACTGGCACTGGGATCAAGGTGGCCAGGTGTGGTGGCTTGTGTCTGTAATCCTAGCACTTTGAGAGGCCAAAGTAGGAGGACTGCTTGAGACTAGGTATTCAAGACCCATCTGGGCAGCATAATGAGACCCTATGTCTACAAAAAATATAAGAAATTAGCTCTGCTCCCCACTTTGCAGGCCTGGCTCTGTTCATTCTTTAAATCTCAACCACAGCTCTCCCTGACTGTTCTACCTAAGTAGATTTTACAACTGTTATTTGCTGTCACTTCAACTTGTTCTTTTCCTTTGAAGCATGTCTAACTACTTGTTTATTGTTGATCTCCCCAAGATTTTAATAATCAATGAGACAGGTTTATTTTCCTCACCACTTAGAACCTTACCTGGCTTACAGTAGTAAACATGCTTGTGGTCCCAGCTACTCAGGAGGCTCAAGTGGGAGAATTGCTTAAGCCCAGGAGATTGAGGTCCACTGCATTCCAGTCTGGACCCTGCCTCAAAAAATACTTTATTTATTATTTTTATAATAAATAAATTTAAAAGGGTGGACTTAGAGTTGAAGCTTTTAGGAAGCTATTGCCGTGGTCAAGGAGAGACTTGATAGGGGCTGGATCAGAGTGGTAGCAACATAGCTGGAGAAGTAGACTCATTCAACTCATCTATTGGAGGTAGGTGCTCAAAAAGTGTTAAGTTGGCATCTTTATTCATTAGAAGAGAATACTGAAAATATGAAAATTCTATGGTATGACTCAGGCTCTTAATATTATGCAAATAATTCCAAACATGAAGTATTATTGGCAGTATTTATTAATTCATTTATTTGTGTAGTAAAAGAAATTTTAAAAAGGTGAAATAAATGGAGAGATATTCCATTTTCATGGTAGAAAGCCTCAATATTTTTAAGATGTCAGTTCTTCCCAACTTTATCTATAGATTCATTGCAATTACAATGAAAGTCTCAGTGAGTTACTTTGTGAATATTGACAGATTCTAACATTTATACAGAAACAAAAAAATGGAATGATCAATACAGTATGAAGGAAGAATAAAACTGGACTACATATATTAACCAACTTAAAGACTTGTTATAAAGCTACAGTAATTAAGACAGTGTAGTCTTGATAAAAGAATAGACAATAGAGCAATGGAACAGAGTAGAGAACTTAGAAATAGACAAATATCAACTGATCTTTGATAAGTGATCAAAGGTAACTCAATGAAGAAAGGACAGTTTTTTCAACAAATGATGCTGGAATAAGTGGACTGCCACATGCAAAAAAAAAATCTAGACATAGAAACTATTTGGAAAAAATGGTGGATAGGAGGCAGGACCACACTGCAGCTCCCACTTGGACAGACAGAACAGCTTGTGGAGACTTGCATTGTGAACTTTTGCTCCAGAACTACTGCAGGAATATACCAGGAAAGCAGAGAGAATCTACAGACCCTTTGAAGGAAGTGGATTGCTCTTTCAAGAGCTAAGAGACAGCCCAAATACTGCAAGTGCCCATACTGTGAAAATGGGAAAGGGGAATCATCCACCCCCAAACACACACATCATTGGGGAACCTGAAGGTCCACATCACAGGAAAAGGATTTGACTTTACCTGGAGCTGAGACAATTTAGGGAGCCGAGTGAAATACAAGGGTAGAGGAAGCAGTGGGAAAAGCGCTGTGGACTCTCTAGGTCTCCAGGAAAGTCATTTCTGACTTGTGTCACAGGAGTCCTTGGGGAGGGCTGCCAGAGGAATTGGAAAAATACCACAGGGAGAAGGAAACCTCCCAATGAACTTTATAACAATTCCAACCAAATGAGAAGTTTTCTGGCCAGAACTTGGGGGACGGCATGAATCTAGGGTACGTACTCCACAGGCAGGGAGGGGTAAAAGCCCTGCTTCCTTTCTCAGCCAGGAGACTGGTAGCCTGGGGCAAGTTCTCAGCCCTGCTCACCCATTGCCTAGAAAGAAACTCAGTGTTGTTTGAGAGGGGCATAGTGGGAGTGAGACTGGCCTTTTGGGTTGCGTGGGAGTGGAGTGAGGCCTGTAACTGCTGGCTTTCCCAGCTTCTCTGACAACCTGCATGACACAGCAGAGGCATCCATAACCCTCCTGAGAACATAACTCCATTGACCTGGGAACCACACCCCCATCTCCCACAGCAGCCACAGCAAATCCCGCCCAAGGAGAGTCTGAGCTCAGATATGCCTAACCCTGCCCCAATCTCATGGGCCTTCCCTCCCTACCCTGGAAGCTGAAGACAAAGGTTATATTTTCTTGGGAGTTCTAGGGCCTCACCCACCGCCTGGTCCTCCTGTATCCTACCACAGCTAATGATCTATGGAAAGTGCCACCTCCTGGCAGAAGGCCAACCAGCACAAAACTGTTGCATTAAACAACTACAGTTAAGGATCCTCACAGAGTCCATTTCACTCTCTGCCACCTCCACTGGAGCAGGTGCTGGTATCCATAGCTGAGAGACCTGAAGACAGCTCACATCACAGGACTCCGTGCAGACTCCCCCCCAGTACCAGCCTGGAGCCTGGTAGTCCTGCTGGGTGGCTAGATTCGGAAGAGAATAACAATCACTACAGTTCTGCTCTTAGGAAGCCATATCCCTAGGAAAAGGGGGAGAGTGCTACATCAAAGGAGCACCCTGTGGGACAAAAGAATCTGAGCAGCAGCCTTGAGCCTCAGATCTTCCCTCTGACAGAGCCTACCCAAATGAGAAGGAACCAGGAAAACAATTCTAGCAATATGATACAACAAGGTTCTTTAATACCGCCCCCCCAAAAAATCACACTAGCCCACCATCAATGGATCCAAACCAAGAAGAAATCCCTTAATTGCCAGAAAAAGAATTCAGTAGATTGATTATTAAGCTAACCAAGGAGGCACCAGAGAAAGGTGAAGTCCAGCTTAAGAAAAAATAATACAAGATATGAGGGGAGAAATCGTCAGTGAAATAGACAGCATAAATTTTAAAAAATCACAACTTCAGGAAATAAAGGACACACTTAGAGAAATACAAAATGTACTGCAGAGCCTCAGCAGTAGAATCGAACAAGCAAAAGAAAGAACTTCAGAGCTCAAAGACAAGATTTTCGAAATAACCCGATCCAATGCAGACAAAGAAAAAAGAATTTTTAAAAAATGAACAG
Source organism: Alouatta palliata (assembly GCA_004027835.1). Classification (NCBI taxonomy): domain Eukaryota; kingdom Metazoa; phylum Chordata; class Mammalia; order Primates; family Atelidae; genus Alouatta; species Alouatta palliata. The sequence continues at coordinate 23,141 of PVKV010025794.1, read as the reverse complement.
AAGCCTCCAGGAAGTTTGGGATTATGTTAAATGACCAAATCTGAGAATAATTGGCATTCCTGAGGAAGAAGAGAAATCTAAATGTTTGGAAAATATATTTGCGGGAATAATTGAGGAAGATGTCCCTGGCCTTGCTAGATATCTAGACATCCAAATATAAGAAGCCCAAAGAATACCCAGGAAAGTCACCACAAAAAGATCACTGCAGAGGCACATAGTCATCAGGTTATCTAAAGTGAAGATGAGGGAAAAAATCTTAAATGCTGTGAGGCAAAAGCACCAGGTAACCTAGAAAGGAAAACCTATCAGATTAGCAGCAGATTCCTCAGCAGACTCTACAAGCTAGAATAGATTGGTGCCCTATCTTCGCCCTGCTTAAACAAAACAATTATCAGCCAAGAATTTTGTATCCAGTGAAACTAAGCTTCATAAATGAAGGAAAGATACAGTCTTTTTCAGACAAACAAATGCTGAGAGAATTTGCCAATACCAAGCCAGCACTACAAGAACTGCTAAAAGAAGCTCTAAATATTGAAAGAAATCCTGGAAACACATCAAAACAGAACCTCTTTAAAACATGAATCTCACAGGACCTGTAAAACAAAAATACAATAAATAAATAAACAAATAAGTCAAGGTATTCAGGCAACAAATAGCACGGTGAATGAAATAGTACCTCACATCTCAATATTAACATTGAATATAAATGGCTGAAAGCCTTCTTTTAAAAGATACAGAATTGCAGAATGGATAAGAATTCACCAACCAAGTATTTGCTCCCTTCAAGAACCTGACTTAATATGTAAGGACTCACATAAACTTAAGGTAAAGGGGTGGAAAAAGACATTTCATGCAAATTGACACCAAAAGCAAGCAGGAGTAGCTATTTTTATATCAGACAAAACAAACTTTAAAGCAACAGCAATTAAAAAAGACAAAGAGGGACATTACATAATGATAAAAGGCCTTGTCCAAAAAGAAAATACCACAATTCTAAATATATATGCCCCTAACACTGCAGCTTCCAAATTTACAGAACAATTATGAGATAGACAGCAACACAGTAATAGCGGAGAACTTCAATACTCCACTGACAGCATTTGGCAGGTCGTTATGACAGAAAGTCAACAGAGAAACAATGGATTTAAACTATACCCTAGAACAAATGGGGTTAACAGCTATTTACAGAACATTCTATCCAACAACTGAAGAATATACATTCTATTCATCAGCACATGAAACATTCTTCAGGATAGATCTAATGATAGACCACAAAACAACTCTCAACAAATTTAAGAAAATTGAAATTATATCAAGTACTCTCTCAGACCACAGTGGAATAAAACTGGAAATCAACTCCACAAGGAACCTTCAAAACCATGCAAATACATGAAAATTAAATAACCTGCTCCCAAATGATCACTGGATCAACGAGAAATCAAAATAGAAATTCAAAAATTCTTTGAACTGAATGATAATAGTGACACAGCCTATTAAAACCTCTGGGATACATCAAAGGTGGTGGTAAGAGGAAACTTTGCAGCCTTAAATACCTACATCAAAACGTCTGAAGGAACACAAGGAGACAATTTAAGGTCAAACCTCAAGGAACTAGGCAAACAAGAACAAACCAAACCCAAACCCCGCAGAAGAAAAGAAATAACCAAGATCAGAGCAGAACTGAATGAAATAGAAACAAACAAACAAAAATACAAAAGACAAATGAAACAAAAAGCTGGTTCTTTGAAAAGATAAATAAAGTTGATAGGCCATTAATAAGATTAACCAAGAAAAGAAGAGAGAAGATCCAAATACGCTCCATTGGAAACGAAATGGGAGATATTGCAACCAACACCACGGACATACAAGAGATCATTCAGGACTACTATGAACACCTTTACATGCGTACACTACGAAATCTAGAGTAGATGTGTAAATTCCTGGAAACAAACAACCCTCCTAGCTTAAATCAGGAAGAATTAGAAACCCCAAACAGACCAATAACAAGCAGCAAGATTGAAATGGTAATAAAAAAAAATTACCAACAAAAAACAGTCCAGGACCAGATGGATTCACAGCTGAATTCTGCCAGACAGTCAAAGAACAATTGGTACCGATCCTATCGACACTTCCACAAGATAGAGAAAAAGGGAATCCTCCATAAATCATTCTATGAAGCTAGTATCACCGTAATACCAAAACGAGGAAAGGACATAACAAAAAAAAAAAAAAGAAAGAAAGAAAACTACACACCAATATCCCTGATGAACATAAATGCAAAAATCCTTAACAAAATACTAGCTAACCAAATCCAACAGCATATCAAAAAGATAATCCACCATAAGCAAGTAGGTAGTATACCAGGGATGCAGGGATGCTTTAACATACACAAATCAATAAATGTGATACGCCACATAAACAGAATTAAAAACAAAAATCACATGATCATCTAAAGCATTTGACAACATCTAGCATCCTTTATAATTAAGACCCTCAGAAAAATCAGCATACAGGGGCCATACCTCAATGTAATAAAAGCCATCTGTGACAAACCCACAGCCAACATAATATTGAATGGGGGAAAAATTGAAAGCATTCCCTCTGAGAACTGGAACAAGACAAGGATACCCATTCTCACCACTTCTATTCAACATAGTACTAGAAGTCCTAGCCAGAGCAGTCGCAAAAGAGAAAGTAATAAAGGGCATCCAAATCGGTAAAGAGGGAGTCAAAGTGTCACTGTTTGCTGATGACATGATCATATACCCAGAAAATGCTAAAGACTCCTCCGAAAGGCTCCTAAAACCAATGAGCGAATTAAGCAAAGTATCAGGATACAAAATTAATGGGCACATATCAGTAGCTCTGCTATACACCAATAGCGACCAAGATGAGAATCAAATCACGACTCGGAGACTGGCCTAGACTTCCAGCCTACGTCTTTCTCCTGTGCTGGAAAAAAAAAACAAAAAAACAAACAACAACAACAACAACAAAAAAACAAATCACGACTCAACCCCTCTTACAATAGCTGCAAAACACACACACACACACACACACACACACACACACACACACACACACACAACTTAGGAATATACTTAACCAAGGAGGTGAAAGACCTCTACAAAGAAAACTACAAAAGACTACTGAAAGAAATCATAGGCAATACAAACAAACAGAAACACAACCCATCCTCACGGATGGGAGAATCAATATTGTGAAAATGACCATACTGCTAAAAGCAATCTACAAGTTCAACGCAAATTCCATCAAAATATCACCATAATTCTTCACAGAACTAGAAAAACCGATCCTGCCAGGTGCAGTGACTCACGCCTGTAATCCAAGCACTTTGGAGGCCAAGGTGGGTGGATTACCTGAGGTCAGGAGTTCAAGACCAGTCTGACCAACATGGTGAAACCCCATCTTAAAAAAAAAAAAACACCTATCCTAAAATTCATGTGGAACCAAAACAGAATCCACGTAGACAAAGCAAGACTAAGCAAAAAACAAATCTGGAGGCATCACATTACCTGACTTCAAACTATACTCTAAGGCCATAGTCACCAAAACAGCATGGTACTGGTATAAAAATAGGCACATAGATCAATGAAAACAGAACAGATAACCCAGATATAAACCCAAATACTTACAGCCAACTGATCTTTGACAAAGCAAACAAAAACAGAAAATGGGGGTAGAGGTAGCGGGCAAGATGGCCGAATAGGAACAGCTCCAGTGCACAGCTCCCAGCAAGAGCCATGCAGAAGGCATGTGATCTCCACATTTCCAACTGAGGTACTTGGCTCATCTCATTGGACTGGTTAGACGGTGAGTGTAGCCCAAGGAGGCTGAGCCAAAGCAGGGTGGGATGTTGCCTCACCTGGGAAGTGCAAGGGGCCAGAGAACTCCCTCTCCTAGCCAAGGGAAGACATTAGGGACTTTTGCCCGCACTCTGGCACTCCGGCTTAGATACCGTGCTTTTCCCACGGTCTTCACAACCCACAGACCAGGATATTCCCTCCAGTGCCTACAACACCAGTATCCCGGGTTTCCAGCTCAAAACTGGGCGGCCCTTTGGGAAGACACCAAGCTAGCTGCAGCAGTTTTTTTTTTTTTTTCATACCCCAGTGGCGCCAGGAACACCAGCGAGACAGAACCACCTGGGAGGTTTGAACTCAGGGGAGGGGCAGCCACCATTGCTGAGGTTTGGGTAGGTGGTTTTAACCTTGTCTGTGTAAACAAAGTCACTGGGAAGTTTACACAGCGACTGGGTGAAGGCCACGGCAGCTCAGCAAGGCCACTGCAGGTGGACTGTGTCACTAGGCTCCCTCCGCGCTGGGCAGGGCATATCTGAAGAAAGGCAGCAGCCCATCAGGGACTTACAAATAAAGCCCTCACCTTCCTGGGACAGAGCACCTGGGAAAAGGGGTGGCTGTGGATACAGTTTTAGCAGACTTAAATGTCCCTGCCCGCAGCTCTGAAGGGAGCAACAGATCTCTGATACAGGACAGACTGTCTCCTCCAGTGGCTCCCTGACCCCTGTGTATCCTGATGGGGAGACACCTCCCAGCAGGGGCTGACAGACACCTCATACAGGAGAGCTCTGGCCGGCATCTGGCGGGTACCCTTCTGTGACAAAGCTAACAGAGGAAGGAACAGGCAGCAATCTTTGCTCTTTTGCAGCCCCCGCTGGAGATTCCCAGGCAAGCAGGGTCTGGAGTGGACCTCCAGCAAACTCCAGCAGACCTGCAGCAGAGGGGCACTGGCACAAGACTAGGATGCCCTCTCTCACCACTCCTATTCAACATAGTATTGGAAGTTCTGGCCAGGGCAATCATGCCAGAAAAAGAAATAAAGGGTATTCAATTAGGAAAAGAGGAAGTCAAGTTGTCTCTATTTGCAGACGACATGATTGAATACTTAGAAGACCCGATTGTCTGAGTCCAAAATCTGCTTAAGCTGGTAAGCAACTTCAGCAAAGTCTCAGGATACAAAATCAATGCACAAAAATCACAAACATTCCTATACACCAATAACAGACACACAGAGAGCCAAATCATGAGTGAACTCCCATTCACAATTGCTACAAAGAAAATAAAATACCTAGGAATACAACTAACAAGGGATGTGAAGGACCTCTTCAAGGAGAACTACAGACCACGGCTCAAGGATATAAGAGAGGACACAAACAGATGGAGAAACATTCCATGCTCATGGTTAGGAGGAATCAATATTGTGAAAATTGCCATACTGCTCAAAGTAATTTATAGATTTATTGTTATCCCTATCAAGCTACCACTGATTTTCTTCACAGAACTGGAAAAAATCACCTTTACTTTCATATGGAACCAAAAAAGAGCCTGCATAGTCAAGACAATCCTAAGCAAAAAAAAAAAAAAAAAGCTGGAGGCATCACGCTACCTGACTTCAAACTATACTACGGTAATCAAAACAGCATGGTACTGGTACCAAAACAGAGATATAGACCAATGGAACAGAACAGAGGCCTCAGAAATAATGCCACATAACTACAACCATCTGATCTTTGACAAACCCAACAAAAACAAGCAATGGGGAAAGGATTTTCTATTGAATAAATAGTGTTGGGAAAACTGGCTAGTCATATGCAGCAAGCTGAAACTGGATGCCTTCCTTACACCTTATACAAAAATTAACTCCAGATGGATTAAAGATTTAAACATAGGACCTAACACCATAAAAACCCTAGAAGAAAACCTAGACAATACCATTCAAGACATAGGCATGTCATGAAGTCAGGAAAAAGACTTCATTACTAAAGCACCAAAAGCAATAGCAACAAAAGCCAAAATAGACAAACGGGATCTAATTTAACTAAAGAGCTTCTGCACAGCAAAGGAAACAATTATTATAGTGAACTGGCAACCAACAGAATGGGAAAATATTTCTGCAATCTACTCATCTGACAAAGGGCTAATATCCAGAATCTACAAAGAACTTAAACAAATTTGCAAGAAAAAAACAAACAACCCAATCAAAAAGTAGGCAAAGTATGTGAACAGACATTTCTCAAAAGACATTTATATAGCTAACAAATATATGAAAAAAAGCTCATCATCACTGGTCATTAGAGAAATGCAAATTAAAACCACATTGAGATACTTTCTCACACCAGTTAGAATGGCGATCATTAAAAAATCAGGAGACAACAGATGCTGGAGAGGATTTGGAGAAATAGGAATGCTTTTACACTGTTGGTGGGAGTGTAAATTATTTCAACCATTGTGAAAGATAGTGTGGCAATTCCTCAAGTATCTAGAACTAGAAATATCATTTGACCTAGCAATCCCATTACTGGGTATATATCAAAAGGATTATAAATAAGACACAGGCACATGTATGTTTATTCTGGCACCATTCACAATAGCAAAGACTTGGAACCAACCCAAATTCCCATCAATAATTTTTTTTTTTTTTTTTTTCCAGGCTGGAGTGCAATGGTGCGATCTCGGCTCACCGCAACCTCTGCCTCCTGGGTTCAAGCAATTCTCCTGCCTCAGCCTCCCGAGTAGCTGGGACTACAGGCACATGCCACCATGCCCAGCTAATTTTTGTATTTTTAGTAGAGACGGGGTTTCACCATGCTGACCAGGATGGTCTCCATCTTTTGACCTCGTGATCCACCCGCCTCGGCCTCCCAAAGTGCTGGGATTACAGGCGTGAGCCACTGCGCCTGGCCTCCCATCAATAATAGACTGGAAAACAAAAATGTAGCACATATACACCATGGAATATTATACAGCCATAAAAAGGATGAGTTCATGTCCTTTGCAAGGACATGGATAAAACTGGAAACCATCATTCCCAGCAAACTGACACAAGAACAGAAAACCAAACACCACATGTTCTTACTCATAAATGGGTGTTGAACGATGAGAACACATGGACACAGGGAGGGGAACATCACACACTGGGGCCTGTTGGGGGGTGGCAGACTAGGGGAGGGTTAGCAGGGTATGGGGGAATAGGGGAGGGATAGCATTAGGAGAAATACCTAATGTAAATGACGGGGTGATGTATGCAGCAAACCACCATGGCACATGTATACCTATGTAACAAATCTGCACATTCTGCACATGTACCCCAGAACTTAAAGTATATTAAAAAAAAACATGAAGTGGGGAAAGGACACCCCATTCAACAAATGGTGCTGTGCTAATTGGCAAGCCAAAGGCAAGAGAATGAAACTGGATCCTTATCTCTCACCTTATACAAAAATCAACTCAAGATTTATCAAGGACTTAAATCTAAGACCTGAAACTATAAAAATTCTAGAATATAACATCCGAAAAACTCTTCCATGTATTGGCTTAGGCAAAGACTTCATGACCAAGAACCCAAAAGCAAATGTGACAAAAACAAACATAAACAGGTGGGACTTAATGAAACTAAAGAGCTTCTGCACAAAGGAACAGTCAGCAGAGTAAACAGACAACCCACAGAGTGGGAGAAAATCTTCACAATCTATACATCAGGCAAAGGACTAATATCCAGAATCCACAACAAACTCAAACAAATTACAAGAAAAAAATTCCATCAAAAAGTAGGCTAAGGACATGAATAAACGATTCTCAAAAGAAGGTATATAAATGGCAACAAACATGAAAAAATGCTCAATATCACTAATGATCAGAGAAATGCAAATCAAAACCACAATGCGGACTGGGTGCAGTGACTCACACCTGTAATCCCAGCACTTTGGGAGGCTGAGGCGGGCAGATCACCTGAGGTCAGGAGTTCGAGACCAGCCTGGCCAACATGGTGAAACCCCGTCTCCACTAAAAATACAAAAATTAGTCAAGAGTGGTAACGCACACGTGTAATCCCAGCTACTACTCAGGAGGCTGAGGTGGGAGAATCGCTTGAACTCAGGAGACAGAGGTTGCAGTGATTCGAGATCGTGCCACTGTACTCCAGCCTTGGTGACAGAGCAAGACTCCATGTCAAAACAAACAACTGCACAATGCAATACCACCTTACTCCTGCAAGAATGGTCATAATGTTTTTTTTAAAAATTGGTTTTCTTAATATCTCTTTCTTGAAAAAAAAAATTAGTTATTGGTGTGAATGCAGTGAAAAAGGTCTACACTGCTGGTGGGAAGGTAAACTAGTACAGCCACTATGGAAAACAGTGTGGAGATTCCTTAGAGAACTAAAAGTAGAACTAACATTTGATCCAGCAATCCTGCTACTGAGTATCTACTCAGAGGAAAAGAAATCATTATATGAAAAAGACACTTGCACACGCATGTTTACAGCAGCACAATTTGCAATTGCAAAAATGTGAAACCAGCCTGAATGCCCAACAAACAACAGGTGAATAAAGAAATAAAGAAACTGTGAGATATATACACACACATCGGAATACTATTCAGCCATAAAAAGGAATGAATTAATGGCATTCACAGCAACCTGGATGGAACTGGAGAATATTATTCTAAGTGAAGTAATATTCTCCATGAAGTAACTCGGGAATGGAAAACCATAAAACACTGTGTGTTCTCACCCATAAGTGGGAGCTAAGCTATGAGGATGCAAACGCATAAGAATTTCACAGTGGACTTTGAGGACTCAGGGGAAAGGATGTGAGGAAGGTGAGAGATAAAAGACTACAAACTGGGTTCAGTATATACTGTTTGGGTGATGAGTGTACCAAAATCTCACAGATCACCACTAGAGAACTTACTCATGTAACCAAATACCACCTGTTCCTCAAAAACCTATAAAATTAAAAAAAAAATGTAGACATGGACATTGATTTCTGCCAAGTGTCAGACATCAAGTTTGTGGTGATACTTGTGATGGGCAAAATCAAGCCTCTGCTATCAAAAGGTCATAGTTTAAGATCATAGTCTAATGGTCTGTTGATCCTTGGCACCGCAGCTGTGGCTGGAGTGGTTGTGGAACACTGGGCTGCGTGTGTTCAGAACACAAAATTTAGACTGTTTAAAATTTAACTCAAGCTAATTGAGCTTATTGTCCATCTAGATTTCTCATCACTTATGAAAATTTCAGTATAGATGGTGGGCCGTCTCCAAAAAGCCTGTTGTCGTCATCATATTAAATAAGTAAAGCGCTTTCAGACATCAAGTGTCACCAACACGAGCTGGTTTATGGCACTGGTAACTCAGCAGGGAAAGAGAGACAGGGAAAGGACAAAAAGAGCACATTACAGATGGGCATTAAAAAACCTAGAGATCAAGGAATCTGACCTGAATTAAACGAGCAGATGCAGAACGGGGGTGGTTCCTTTGGAAGCACACTATAAATACCACAGCCTTCCCGACAGGACTGACACTAGCAATCTGACTGACGTTTTGTTCCCTCTTTGTTTTATTTGGATGTTCTGACTAATCTGAGTATTTGGCTCCAGATAGGCAGTGGGTCAAGGAGAAAAGGAGCCCCTTTACAGGAATCGAATTCGGGATCCAAGTCATGGCTACCTGACTTGGGATGAGAAGAAAAACTGCAGAGCTCAGCACCTCGCTGATCGTTCCCCCAAATTTATTCTCTGTTTTCATCGCAATAGAATTCTAGGTAGGTGTAAGATGACCCATCGAGAGACTGCATGTCTACATTTGGATTCCTCACGGTCAGGAGAGACTACCAGGCCAAGCGCTTGCCAATGAAACGTGAATTTAAGTGATGGGTGCAGCTCCTATGTCACTTGGTTAAAAGAAAACTGCTTGCCTTTCACGTTTTCGCTTTGCCTATTGGCAGCCAGACTTTAACTGGGTACACAAAGACCACCCCCTGAGTAAGGGCAGCAAGTCGAATGGCACTTTGTCCTGGAGCAGATTCCCCGTCAGCCTGGACCACTCGCCTCTAAGCTGTTCCATGACAAAGAAACACTATTCTATCTCGCTTATTGATCTTTCCATGGCCTGATTACAGCAGCAGTTTAAATTGTGGGCTGGGCAACATAGTGAGAAAAGCAGCAGCTGCATCAGGACCTGAAAAGTCGCTCTTCGGGTCATTGTTTCATCAAATTCCTTTCCTTTGCCTTTTTATTTGTCCCTCATCCCCTATCTGGAAAGGACCAGACCAATGCTGGGAGATGATGTTTAGGCACTGGGCTCAGAGCCAGAAGCAAAATCGGTCATCCCTTGGTAACAAGGGGATTGGTTCCAGGACCCTGAGGATTCCAAAATCCATGATGCTTAAGTCCCTTCGGATAATGGGGTCGTATTTGCATATAACCTATACACATTCTCCTGTATACTTGAAATCATCTCTAGATTACTTCTAATATCTAATACAATGCAAATACTAGCAAATAGTGGTCATACTGTGTTAGTTTTTTGAATGTGTGTTCTTTACTTGCTTTTCTAACCTCAGATATTTTTGATCTGCACTTGGTTGAATCCACAGATGTGAAACTCATGGATGCAGAGGGATGACTGTGGCTAGAAAAGGTGCTGCAGGGAGCACTTGGAAACAGCTGATGAACCTGCAGCCACTGTCTGGGAGCAGCTGGGGTATGCTGCCTCAGTTCACCCATCAATCAGCGAGTGTCTTGTGTGTGGCATTGGCTGGCTCTGAGGGCTTGCGGGAGGGGGCGTTTGATGGCCGTGAGAAAGTAAGCTGGAGTCAAGTACTGCTTGGTCCTTCCTCTGCTGATGAAATTATTGCCCCAGAGACCCTGCATTGGTGCAGGAAAGGCCATGATGGCTAAGGCATAAAAAGAGGCGTGAGAAGAGAGAGAAGGCTGGTATATTGAATAAAGGAAAAGAAGAATTTTGTCAAAAAATAGTGTCTTTTAAAATTGGTCTGGAAGTGTTATGCTTTAGTGAGTCAGTCTGGATCCTTGATGAGCTCTGATGCTGGCCCTAACTGGTTCTCTCAGGCTGCACCTCCACTTTACAGCTCCCTCCTACATCCTTGTCCTGCAAAGAGGGCACAGAAACTCTCCGCAGTAGAGCCACATGATGTTGGTGGGAAATAAAGTTGATTAAGAACATTTACAAGCAGCAAAGCAGTAAAATCCCATGGCTTTCTGACCTCTCATGATGGCAGTAAGAGGGATGCATGGTTGGCTCAAGCCCAAAGCGGAAAGGGCTCTAAGACAGGGCCCCTCCCTTCAAGGTGCTGCCATAGGAGCTTCCAGATGGAGGAAGCGGCCTTGTTGCAAAGGCTTAGCAGCTGGACCGCCTGTGCTGCCATCAAGCTGACTCAGGACCTGCTGAGCCAGCTCTCTGCTTAGCTAAGAGAGGGTAGGAAATGCGTGTTTGAGGCCTTCTGGTTTGCTCTCTTTGGTTATGCCCAGGCTCCTGGCTCCTGGAGCTAGTCCAGGATCCTCTAAACAAGAAAGAAAGGCATTTTCCAATCTGGGCATTAGGAGCCCATTTAATGCCCTTTCTACCTCCCCAATGTAATGCCTTAGTGTCCTATTCATTTTGATGTACTCAGCCCCAGAGTATCTCCCTTTTGCCAATTGGTTCTTTAAATCAGCAAGTCACTATGAATTAAGTATGTAACCATGCCTAATTATGTCGACCTCTGGAGACGTCACATATTCTGCTTTTATTTCTGTAGGTTGAATGTTTTTGACGTCTATTAATTGAAAGTACGTTAAAGGATGATTACACAAGAGGATATAATCATGACTCTCACATAACTATAAAATGAATGACATTGAAGATTTCATTTAACTCATTGTTTAGTTAAGGGACCAATAAGATGTTACAATTGCTTCAAATAAGGACTTGATTTATAGAGATTTATACTCTCCACAGCACAAAAGGAATAATATGCATAGCTATGGACAGGAAAGATATGTTACTACCAGTTTTCTATACGTTAACATCTACTTTTACAAAAATTGTAAAATAACCTAAAGACAATCAAAGGTATACATCCCTACAGGATCAGATAATCCCTGGAGGACCCACTGGACAAGGCAAAGCTCAGCTTTCTACTGAAAGAACACCCAGTAATCTATTTTGCTCATTTCAAAATCTGACAATTTTTCCCGAGCATCTTCCTTCTCCTTGTTATTATATATAACTCTAAAGATTATTGTTGATCACAAAAAAAGGCTGGGCTCCTTAGGTTTGGCTGATTACTTCTACAGTGCATCAAGAGAGTTACGCATCATAGAGGCCTCCTTTGAAGTTTGCTTTGTAAAATTTAGAGCCATACAGTGTTGAATGATTCCAAATTAGCTTCTGCCTAGAAGTTACCGTAAGGAATCTCAGATTGGACTTGTAAAAGTGTCTATTAGGTTCTATCTTGCTAAGATGAGGAGACCAAGCCCTAGAAACTCCACCAAATTTTACCTGCAGATTTGAGTGAATTCCTTTCTTGCAGAGGTTTCAGAAAAATACCCCAAGTACTTGCCTGGAAGTGACTTTCCTTACTAACTCTAAGACTCGATGCTATAAACTGGACCTACGCCAGGTTTCCTGGGAGGACTTTGTAGGCGCTGATTCCACAAGTACAGCCAACCTTTATTCCTTAAAATGGCTTGTCTGTTTCAGGGACTCCTTCAAAAAAAAAAAAGAAAGAAAGAAATAAAGAAAAAAAAGAAAAATGGCTTTCACACCTCATTAAGTGAATATTATTCTCAAATAGGGCATTCAAGGCAAGGCTTTCATTGCATAATTGATGCTTCCAGTTGTATTTTTTTGGCAAAAAGGACAGATTCTTACTAAACCTATGCAAACAACTATATCGCCAAGAGATGTAAAGAGACTGGGTAAGAGTTTCTGAATTCAAAGAAGGAGAATTGTGTGAGTGAGAATCATATATCTTTTACAAATGCTTCACTTTAGTTTATAAAAGCAGAATTTACAAACTTATTGTGAATTACAGAGAGCATAAGAAGAGAAAAACAAAGGCCTCTTATGATCCAGGAACAGAACCTTAAAACAACTGCATTTCAAATAACCTTGATAAAGTTTCCCTCATCAATTTGTTCAGTCTTGTGTAATTAATTCTCATTCTGTTGGATCTTGGGTTAGCAGTTTTGTGAAACTGCATTTCAACTATAGAGTTCTGGGAATCCTGACTCAGTTTACCAGAACAGTCTGAAAGTTATCAAAGGCATGTCAGCTCAGCTTTGAAGAGTCAATGGGTTCGGAATACCTAGTGTGGTCTCTTCCACAAGGCTCTGAGTCTGTCTTTTGATGAAGACACAGACTCCTGCCTGTAGATTATAGCAGTCTTAGAGTAAGCATGAAAGCAAAAGAAAAATTGTCTGCAAATAATACAGACTTGAGGCTACAGTTAATTTATTGCCGGTATTTTTCAAATGTGGAAAGTGCAGTGAGGTTCATGATAAGAATATGCAACTGATAAGAAAATGTACTTGTTTCTGTGCCAAGCAAACATAAAAAAGCCTCTTCCCCAGTTGCTCTCCCAATCTCAGCCACATATACAGCCTAAGCAGGTACTGAGCCCTGGGGTTTCAGGGATTCAGCCACAGGAAGTGGGGGCAGGGAGCTGTCCAAATCCAGCCCTCAGCTAAAGCAAATAATAATGGCTGGAAGCTTAAAATAGAGCCAGGGAGGAGCTCATTAACATGAACATAGGAAGCAATTCCGCACCTCTGGTCTTACTCCTTTTGGAAATTGCTTTGGTCCATTTTTGCTTCCTTTTATTCAATGCACCAGAACATACAGAATTTTACCAACATTTTTACCACATTTGACGATGAACTAATTTAGACTGGCCAAAATAATTGTTCCACTGGGACACAGGAATTCAACTTCAGTTCAGAAAATCCCTGACATCTGACGTAGGAGGATTTATAGGTTTAGTGGAAATTGCTTTCTCCTGCTCTCCAGATTGCATCCTGTTGGTTGATTTTTTTTTGCATGAGTAAACATCCTTCTAATAATGAACAGACCAATGATGTCTTAAGAGAGAAAAAGAACAACCTTTTCCTTTTTGCTGTTTCTGGAGAGAGCTATTTGGATTTGGAAACCCATCTTGGCTGTCCCAAATATGAAATTTGGCATCTTTCTTCTGTGGTGGGGATGGGTTTTGGCCACTGAAAGCAGAGTGCACTGGCCCGGAAGAGAAGTCCACGAGATGTCTAAGAAAGGCAGGTGAGTGGACATTTAGGGATAGAGGCTTTAGGAAAAGAGGGTGTACAAAGTGAGCTTACAGTATTGTCCTGGAAGCAGTATCATTTCCAGCGTTTGGTGCTTTGTGTGGATGCCTTTTTCTTCCCTTTCCCTCTGTTCGCCTGCTGCTCCCCTTTTAGAAAGTTAGAATTATGTTTTCTTTTAAAATGATGCTGGATTAGATCATTTTATCAGCGCATATTTTTTAATTCCTTATGAATTGCCCTGGGTGAAAGGTAGATTCTGGAAAATAGAATATATGCACTTTTTTCTTTTTTTTAAATCAAGGGCAATTGTTTGATGTCTGCATCCTAGGGTTAGAACAAATCTGTGAATTCTCAAATAACCAACGGGACCTCTATTTTGTGAGAATGATTCTGCTGTAATTATTTGTTAGATTTGTGAATCACTTTTTAATATTTTAAGAGAAAACAAAGCAGTTTTCTTCAAGCTGCATGGCTACAAGGATCATCATTAGATGGTCCCCTACCTGTATATTGGGAGGGCCAGGGACAGAGCTGCCTGCAGGCAAGCGCTTGCCTGTGGTCAACACTGAAGGTGCACGCCACCCTGTCCATGCCAGTACTTGCAGAGGGAGCTTAGACAGGGAACCAGGCTCCCCATCAGCTCCTTAGCACTCAGCCTCACCTGGGCCATTCTGACGGCAGCACTGGCAATGTCTGTCTGGAGCACACGCTTGCTTGCCCGGCATCAGTCAACAATATAGGAGACGTGGAGACAACCTAATCCAGTGCTCTGTCTGTACTGATGAGGAAATGGAAACCGTAGGGCATTCTTGATTCTTGGTCCTTTATTAGCCTTAGCTTCACATTGAACTTCAGCTTTCTTTGAGTGTAAATATAAATAGTCTGAGAGATCAGTGAATATGAAAAGAAATCTAGTTTTTGGGAGTTTGGGGTAAGTAAGCTGTAAGGCTTACTCACAGCCTTTTGGGAGTAAGGCTGTGTGTCTAGCGCCTCAGTGCCCTCCCTCGGGGGCTGGAGGGAGCCCTCCATACATGGGCTCCCAAACAGCCAGCTGTAGCTCACAGCATTTGTTTCAAGCTGTTCTTAACAACATCACAAAACTAGGAGCTGAAATACCCAGTGGTCATGGTGAGCCCTGGGGTACTAAGGGAGGCCACTGTGCCCTGTTACCACGGAGTCAGACATTGCATGAGCAAACACTGGAACTTGTGGAGTGGTGCAGCGATAGAGATGATTTCATCCAAATGTGCTTGTAGGGATTAAAAGCAACAGCAACAAACTCTATTGGTCGTCATCAAAAACTTTTCCCAGGCCAGAGTTAGAGTGGCAACCTGTTAGCAAATATTGGTGAGGAAGAAGTCTAAGACAGTGAAATAGACTTTCTTTTAAATAATGTTTTTATTTTTAAAATTTTAATTTTAATTGATAAATTATGATTGTATATATTAATGGAGTACATAGAAAATGATGTAAGGATATATGCATACAATGTGAAATGATTAAGTCTAATTAATGTATCTGTTACCTCTAATACTATTTTTTTGTGGTGAGAACATTTGAAATTTACTCTGCAATTCTGCAATATACAATACACTATTTTTAACTCTGGTCACCATGCTGTGCAATATGTCTCAAACAACTGTGCCTCCTGTCTAACTGAAACTACCTCTTGGCCAACATCTCTTCATCCCTTCAATCTCCCAGCTCTGCTAACCATCATTCTGCTCTCTGTTAATATGACTTCTGTTGTTTTAGATTTCACATACAAGGGAGGTCATACGGTTTTGGTCTTTGTTGCTTGGCTTATTTCACTAAACATAATGTCCTCCAGGTTTATCCATGCTGTTGCAAATGACAGAACTTCTTTTTCTAAGGTTGAATAGTGTTCCATTGTATACTACGTTTTCTTTATCCATGCCTCCATTGATGGACACTTAGCTTGTTTCTATAACTTGGTTATTATGAGTAATGCTGCAATGAAAATGAGAGTGCAGATATCTCTTCAACAAACTGATTTCAAGTCATTTGGATATATACTTGGACATGGGATTGCTGATCATATGGTAATTCTGTTTTTAGTTTTTTGAGGAACCTCCATACAACTGTTTTCCATAATGGCTGTGTTAATTTATTTTCCCATCAACAACAAGGGTTTTCTTTTCTCCACATCCTCGCCAAGGCTTGTTATCGTTCATCTTTTTAAGTTTGTTTTGGTTTTTGTTTGTTTTGTTTTAGATACAGGGTCTTGCTAGGCTGGATTGTAATGGTTTCAAGTGATCCTCCCACCTCAGCCTCTTGAGTAGCTGGGACTACAGGTGCGCTACCATGCCTGGGTAATTACAAAATGTTTTTTTCTATAGACAGGGTCTCACTATGTTGCCCAGGTCGGTCTAGAACTCCTGGCTTCAAGTGATCCTCCCACCTTGGCCTCCGAAAGTGCCAGGATTATAGACGTGAGCCACCATGCCTGGCCATCTTTTGATAATAGCCATTCTGACTGGTGTGAGATGATATCTCATTGTGGTTCAAATGTGCATTTCCCTAATGACTAATGATGTTGAGCATTTTTTCATATATCTGTTGGCCACTTGTAGGTCTTCTTTTGAAAAATGTCTGTTCAAGTCCTTTGCTCATTTTTAATCAGGTTACTTGTTTTCTTGCTATTGAGTTATTTGAGTTTCTTATGTATTTTAGATACGAACCCCTTATCAGATGTGTATGCCTTGCAAATAGTCTCCCAATCTGCAGGTTGTCTCTTCACTGCATTAATTGTGTATTTTGTTGTGCAGAAGCTTTCTGGTTTGATGTAATCTGTCTATTTGCTTTTGTTGCCTGAGCTTTTGGAGTCAAATGCAAAAAATTCACTGCCTAGACCAATGTTGTGTAACTTTTCTCCTGTGTTTTCCTCTATCAATCAGTTTTACAGTTTCAGGTCTTACATTTAAGTATTTAATCCATTTTGAGTTGATTCTTGTAAATGGTGTGAGATAGAAGGTCTGATTTCATTCTTCTGCACGTGGATATCCAGTTTTCTCAACATATTTATTGGAGAGATTTATTTTTGTTTTTGTTTTTTTTATTGTGTGTTTTTGGGAACTTTGTCACAAATCAATTGAATGTAAATGTATGGGTTTATTATTAGGCTCTCTCTTCTGTTTCACTGGTTGATGCATCCATCTTTATTCTAGTTCCATGATGTTTTAATTATGATAGCTTTGTAATATAGCTTGAAATCAGGTAGTGTGATGCCTCCAGCTTAGTTCCTTTTGCTCAAGATCATTTTGGCTATTTGGGATCTTTTGTGGTACCATATGAATGTTAGAATGTTTTTTTATGTCTATGAAAAATGACTTGGAGTTTTGACAGGGATTGCACTGAATCTGTAGATCACTTTGGGAGTATGGACATTTTAACAAGATCAGTTCAGTCCATAACATATCTTTCTATTTATTTGTGTCTTTTTAATTTCTTTCATCAATGTTTCATAGTTTTCATTGTACAAATTTTTCACTTCTTCAGTCAAATGTATTCATTAGTCTTTTTTGTAACTACTGTATATGGGATTTTTTTATGGGATTTTTAAAAATTTCTTTTTTAGATAGTTTATTGCTAGTGTGTAGAAACACTGCTGACTTTTGCATGTTGAATTGTATCTGCGACTTTACTGTATTTGTTCATTAGTTCTGACAGTTTTTTTGGTGAAGTCTTTAGGGTTTTCTATGTATAAGATCCTGTCATCAGCAAACAGCAATGATTTCACTTCTTTCTTTCCTATTTGTATGCCTTTTCTTTCTTTCCCTTGTCTAGCTGCTTTGGCAAGGACTTCTGGTACTATGGTTGAATAGAAGTGGTGCGAGTGAGTCTTGTTACTGAGCTTAGAGAATGAAATGAAATTTCTTTGTAATTTTACTTTTAAAAACTTTCATTTTTTGGCCAGTGTGGTGGCTCACGCCTATAATCCCAGCACTTTGGGAGGCCGAGGCGTGCGGATCACCTGAGGTCAAGAGATCGAGACCATCCTGGCCAACATGGTGAAACCCCATCTCTACTAAAAATACAAAAATTAGCTGGGCATGGTCCACATGCCTGTAATCCCAGCTGCTTGGGAGGCTGAGGCAGGAGAATCGCTTGAACCCAGGAGGTGGAGGTTGCAGTGAGCCGAGATCACACCACTGCACTCCAGTCTGGCAACAGAGCAAGACTCCATCTCAAAAATAAAAATAAAAACTTTCATTTTTTTAGTTATGAAAGACATGTATAACAATTATTTAAATTTACCAAAAAAAGAGAAAAAATTTTAAAAACACACAAGTATTACCCATAATCTCCAAACCCAGAAGTAACCTTGTTAACATTTTTGTGTATTTTCTTATTTTTTTTGGTAAGTATATACTGAATACTAAGTAGCTTGAAATTATGCTATGCATATAGTTTTTTTGTTTGTTTGTTTTGTTTTTTAAAGACGGGGTTTCACCATGTTGATCAGGCTGGTCTTGAACACCCGACCTCAGGTGATCCACCTGCCTTGGCCTCCAAAGTGCTTGGATTACAGGCGTGAGCCACCATGCCTGGCCTATGCATATAGTTTTATAACCTTATTGTATTTAATATAATATTATCTTCATGTTTACTTATTTTAAAAGTCAATAGAATTATTTGATTGGCTGCATAATAATGCAAATATGTAAATTAATGCACAGTGTGCCACCATTTCAGGCTTTTCCTCTATGCAGACATTTGGTTGCTTCCTATTGGTTATTACAAATATTCTGTATGTAAGTCTTTGTATATAAAAAGAGTTACTCACCTACATAATCATTTAATTAGGATAGAATCCTGATAGTGTTCTGGATCAAATGGCACAAGAACATTGAAAGCTCCAGATATATTTGCCCATGTGGGCAAATCTCTTTCCAGAATGGAAGGTAGACCCAACTTATAACCCACAAGCCAGGTTAAACTTTATCTTTTGTAGCCTAAACTTTTAAAGGGATCACTTAATTTCATCCAGATTCTAAATCCATAAGCTGCTGGTAATTTGTATCCAGGCTTCTTTACATGGTCATGCTAATAAAAGAGCTTATGTAAACATGGGCATACCAGGGAGTGAATCCAGTGAGGTGCCGTGGGTGCAAAACTGAAGGAGGTGTTTGCACACCCCACAGAGTGAGTGGGTCTTTAAATTTTACTCCCTACACACATTACCTGTCTCACTCTAGTCACCACCCCAGCAAATAATTCATGTTTTCCCAGAATCTCCACGGGAGGCACATCCAGATAAGGCCCACCTTCATCAATCATGCAGAATCAAGATCAGAATACCAGGGCATTGGGCAACGTTTCTAGAATAAATCAAAACTTACTGTCTCAGGCCAGGCATGGTGGCTCATGCCTGTAATCCCAGAACTTTGGAAGGCTGAGACAAGAGGATAACTTGAGCCCAGAAGTTTGAGGCTAGCCTAGACAACGAAGTGAGACCCTGTTTCTATAAAAAATACAAAAAATTGTAGCCGGGCATGGTGATGTGTGCCTGTAGTCGAAGCTACTCGGGATGCTGAAGTGGGAGGATGGCTTGAGCCTGGGATGTCGAGGCTGCAGTGTACCGTGATTATGCCACTGCACTCCAGCCTGGGCCCATCTGACCCTGTCTCAAAAAAACCCCAAAAGTTACTGTCTGTCCTCTCCTCCTCTCTTCCCTGGGAGAATGGAAACATAACCTGTCTACACTCCAGGCCCCTGGACAATGCCAGCTCAGGCTATGGGACGGCAAACTGATCCTACCAGATGCTGGAAGTACATTACCATACATTCTTTGTTGTGCTGAAGAATTTGCGTTTCATTCTGAAGGTAAAGAGGAGGTGAATGGTCTCAGCAGATTGCCATTTCAGAGAGACGATGCTTGCTTGCTCAGCAGCATGATGGAGTGCCAGGAGTGGGGCTAGAGGGAAAACAGAGAAAGTAATCCAGAGTCTATGATCAGAGGCTGAGGCCAGGTAAGAGCTGGTGCAGGCTCATTCATAGTTGTATGAACAGAATGGGGATGGGGGAGGAATGGCTATGAGAACCTTCAAGGAGCTGGAATGGTCAGAATCTGATTGGCTTCAGGGTGAGAGAGAAGTTTAGGGTGAATGTCCAGCAGGTATTTGGATTGTACAACTGGATTGATGGTGGTGCCAGGAAGGAGAGCAGGTGGAGGAGTAGGTTTGGGGGTGAAGGTGATGAGTTTGGTATGAACATATGGATCGAGGTGTGCTTGCAAGATACCAACAGACAGCTGTCCAGTCGGCAGGAAGGGATGTAAGTCTGCAGCTCAAGAAGGAAACTGGCCTGGAGAACTAGATTTAAAGTCCCCGTAGGTGGCAATGGATGAGGTGGCCGGAGACAGCATGTAGTATGATATAAGGACTGGATCAAGGACAGACCTTGGGGGAGAGCAGCATTTAAGCACAAGATAAAGGAAGGGGACTCAATGAAGGAAACTGGAAATGAGCAACCAGAGAAATGGGAACAGAACTGGAACACAGAGGTGTCAAGGATGCTAAGAGGCTATTTTTTCCACAGTTACCAAGTGCTAATTGCAGGGCAGGGCGCTACACTGGCAGTGAGCTCTTCACCAATCACTAAACGAGATGTGGGCCGTGCCGCCAGAGGCTTTCAGACTATGAAGGCATTCCAGCGAGGTGTCAAGGGTTTAAGAGGGAGGGAGTGGTCAGTAGGGTCAGATCTCTCCAAGGTCAAAATCAACTAGGTAGAGGGCTGAGAAGTCAGCCCTAGATATGGCAGCTAAGTGCCATTAATGATCCTCCCAAGAAGAGACAGGTGTCAGTGGGTTGAGGAGAGGAGAAGAGAAAATGCAGGGAATCTAGACAGTATTTACAAGAAACTTGGAGTGAACTGAAAGACTGAGATGGGCTGAAGATGGAGACAGGAGAGATTTAGGGTAGGAGGGACTTGGAGGGTTCAAAGGATGAAGAGAGGCCGGGGCGGCAACAGTGTGGCATGAGGTGTTGCTGTCCAATCCCTGCCGTGCGTGACAAAGAGAAAGCTGTGGGATTATGGACTGGGGCTCTGATCGCCCTGAACGCCTTGACGTTTGATTTTCTCTTAACTTAGTAGTGCTCTCTCTTCATGTTGGCCCTCTGCTCCCCGGAAAGTCTGCTTGAACTTTGGGGGCTTCACTTGATGCTTCCTGGTCCTTGTCTCTCTGCTGATTACAACCTGCCCCTCCTCCTTGCAGCCTCCTGAGGCCTCTGCACCTGCTGCTCCCATGCTCACAACACCCTTCTCTTTCTTATTTCTCTGGCCCATTTCTTTTCTTCCTCCAATATTTAGCAGAAGTGTCACCTCCTCTGAGAAGCCTTCCTTGGTCCTCGCTCACCCCCTGGCTCTCAAGTCTCAATTCGGTGACTTACTTCTGAGTTTCTGCAACTCTCCACCACTCTTCTCTCCAAGGACTAATCACTCAGCTTTTTTTTTTTTTTTTTTTTTTTTTTAATCTCGTCTGTCTCTGCTTCTAGACTATGAGCCCTTTAAGGGCTCAACCTGCACCATTTATCCTGGTTTTCCCACATTCAAGTACAATGAAATGTTGGGCATGAATAAATGAGTGAATCCTGACCCTTGCTATTTCCTGTACTTCATTCATTCATTGATTCAACAAATATTTATAGAGGGCACTGTACTCTAGGCACTGTGCCCATGGCTTGGGAGGCAGTGGTAAGCCAAAGAGACCTGCTCCTCCCTTTGAGGTGCTGACAGTCCAGTAGGGTAGACAGACCTTAATCAGACCATTTTTTCAGAATGCAAAAATCAAACATTTTGCAGAAGGCTGGGCATGATGGCTCACACGTGTAATCCCAGCACTTTGGGAGGCCAAGGCAGGAAGATTGCTTGAGCCTGAGAGTTCAAGACCAGCCTCAGGAACATAGCGAGACCCTGTTTCTACAAAAACAAGCAAAATTAGCCAAGTGTGATGGCACACACCTGTGGTCCTAGCTACTCGGGAGGCTGAGGTGGGAGGATCACTTGAGCCTCGGAGGTTGAGGCTGCAGTGAACTGAGATTGCAACATTGCACTCCAGCCTGGATGACAGTGAGACCCATCTCAAAAAAAAAAATTTTTTTTTTTTTTTTTTTTGCAGAGTATCAGTCCTTCAAGGACCTTAGAAACTCCCTCATTTTAAAGATGAAAAGAACAAGGCCCAAAAAGGTATACAACCTTGTGCAGTGGTCACATAACATACCCACAGAGCCCCACAGCCCCCACGTTTCCACTTCTGGTGTTCTCTCCCCTCTCACCCTTGCAAAATGAAAGAAAGTTATATTGATGGACATAAAACTCAGGTTGAACCAAGTGAAAATGTTTTTGTACATCGAAATCAGTTGATGTACATTTCACGTGGTTCAAATTAACATTTTCTTGCTTAATTCTTACAGCAAGCCAGTAAATTTAGTATTGTTGCCCCCATTTTATAGGAAACTGAGACACAGAAAGATCAAGTAAGTTGTCAAAGGTTAACAGCTAGTTTGGGGCTCCCCTGGGATTGAAACGGAAGTCTGGCTGAGGCCAAGTCTGCACTCCTTCCAATACTGTAAGCGGCCTCATCAAATAAATCAAACCTCAGACAAGCAGTGGTGGCTCTTGGGATTGCAGGGATAGCATTGAGAAGACCTTGTGTGTGAGTCTTGACTCACACCTGCTGAAGGCCTGGTCTCTGCTCCACTCCCCAGGCCAGAGGGCAGGAGGTGAAGAGTAGTAGAGATGTTTTATCTGCAGTTTTGCATTCTGAAATGCATTGCAGGCTGTCTCCTTGACAAGCATCCATTTTTGTTTGTTTGTTTTGGTTTTGTTTTTAAGCAGCTGAGACAATTAGCTATGGGAATTTCAAAAGGCATTTAACAAGAGTCTAAAATGCTGGCATCAGGTCGAATAGATATCTACAAGTTAGAAAGTAGTACGTTCTATAAGAAATGAGAATTCTAACAAAGAGAATAGGTAACAAAATTTAGAGCTTTAAATTAAAAAAAAAAAAAAAAAAGAG